>CAUYQU010045439.1:0-13945 GCA_963574635.1 Cheracebus regulus | reverse complement strand
TGGAGCCCGTGTCCCTCTCCCCGCATCTGGGCCCGTGTCCCTCTGCCTGCATCTGGGTCCCATGTCCCTCTGTCCGCAGCTGGGCCCCGTGTCTCTCTCCCCGCAGCTGGGCCCCGTGTCCCTCTGCCTGCATCTGGGTCCTGTGTCCCTCTGCCCGCATCTGGAGCCCGTGTCCCTCTCCCGGCAGCTGGGCTCCACTGTGCCCTTTGGCTCAGGCCCTCCTCCATCTTCAAAGTCAGCAGCCTCTCCTCCCCTCTGACCTTGGCTGCCTCCACTGACTCTGACCCCCTGCCTTCCTCTCATAAGGACCCTGTGGTGACCTGGCGCCCACCCAGCTAATCCAGGCTTGCACCTCCGTGGTCAGCTCCTTCATTTATCTATTTTTATTTTTTTATTATTATTATTATTTTTGAGACAGAGTGTTGCTTTTGTCGCCCAGGCTGGAGTGCAGTGGTGCGATCTCTGCTCACTACAACCTCTGCCTCCTGGGTTCAAGCGATTCTCCTGCCTCAGCCTCCCGAGTAGCTGAGATTACAGGCACCTGCCACCACACCTGACTAATTTTGTATTTTTAATAGAGATGGGGTTTCTCCATGTTGGTCAGGCTGGTCTCGAACTCCCAACCTCAGGTGATCCACCCACCTCAGCCTCCCAAAGTGCTGGGATTACAGGCGTGAGCCACCATGCCCAGACTTGGTCCTTTATTTAATCCCATCGGCCAAGTCCCTTTTCCAGCATGAGGCCCCACAGCACAGGCCCTGGGGGTGAGGACGTGGGGTCCTCAGGGAGCCACAGGCAGCCTGCACAAGTAGACTGTGGGCTCATAGCAGGGCTTTCAAGCGAAACACAACGACTTTGAAAGAAACAGAGAGAGCAGAGGGAACCCCTCGGAGGCACAGCAAGAAGGTTAGATGTGGCCATCTCGGGGGCACCCCCAGACCGAGGAGGAGAAAGGAACACAGAGCGTCTTTTTGTTGTAAGCTCTTCAGATTTCTTGGAGCTTTGTCCTTTTAAACTGAGTGATGGATGGATGGATGGATGGATGGATGGATGGATGGATGGATGGATGAATTGAGACAGGATCTCGATCTGTCATCCAGGCTGGAGTACAGTGATGTGATCACGGCTCCCTGACCTCCTGGGCTCGAGTGATCGTCCCACCTCAGCCTCCTGAGTAGTTGGGACCACAGCCCCGTGCCACCACACCATGGCTAATTTTTTATTTTTACTTCTATAGAGATGGGATCTTGCTATGTTGCCCAAGCTGGTCTGGAACTCCTGGGCTCAAGTCATCCTCCGGCCTTGGTCTCCCAAAGTGCTGGGATTACAGGCATGAGCCACCACGCCCAGCTCGCCTGTATTTTTAAAACAGATAATGGTGGCTATCAAATCACTAGGGTTTTTAATACATTTGAAGAGTGACTTCATGGTTATTTCTTATGCATTGATTTTACAGTGTATCAGATGCAACTACTTAAACTTACGATGAGAAATTTTAGCTGTCAGAGGCTGAATGTGCACAGGGACAGTGGCCAGCCTGGCTATAAGGATGGAACTCCCCTTCATATCTGCAGCACCCAGCCCAGGAGGCCGCCCCCTCCACCCCCATAACCAGCCCGGGAGGCCACCCTCATCCCTGGTAAGCCCCAGAGGCCGCCGGCCGTGTTGGCTGGTAGGAAGAGACACTGCCATCTCCAGAGAGCATCCCAGATGCTAAGCAGTAGCTCCTGCTACCATCAGCCCCAAGCAGCTGGGACTGGATTAATAAATCAAATGACAAATGTAATTAATTAATTACCTTCCCTAATTTTGCCCCCCCACTTTTTTTTTTGAGACAGAATCTTGCTCTGTTGCCCAGGCTGGAGTGCAGTGTCGCGATTTCAGCTCACTGCAACCTCCGCCTCCCAGGTTCAAGTGATCCTCTTGCCTCAGCTCCTCTGGCCTCAGCCTCCCGAGTAGCTGGGATTACAGGTGCCCGGCAACATGCATGGCTAGTTTTTGCGTATTTTTATTAGAGATGGGTTTTCACCATGTTGGCCAGGCTGTTTTCAAACTCCTGGCCTCAAGTGATCCACCCGCCTTAGCCTCCCAAACTGCCGGGATTACGGGTGTGAGCCACCGCACCTGGCCTCACTTTAAACTTAAGACCAACTAGGGAAAGCCACGGTGCAGCCCTCACCAGTCCCCCGGGAAGCCTGCTGTCTGGCCCCAGCCTCCCCGGGCACCCCTGTGCCTCCTCTGCTCTCCAGCTCTGAGGTTTCCCCTCCCGGCCTGCCTTTGCGTCTCTCCAAACACAGATGCCAGTGCCGGCCCAACCACGGCCAGCTCCGCACACACAGCTTTGGTTTCCACAGTCTTTATTTCCGCAGTCGTTGACTTAAAAATGTGTTGGAGGCCCCAGCACTTTGGGAGGCCGAGGCAGGTGGATCACAAGGTCAAGAGATCAAGACCATCCTGGTCAACACGGTGAAACCCCGTCTCTACTAAAAATACAAAAATCAGCTGGGCGTGGTGGCGCACACCTGTAGTCCCAGCTACTCCGGAGGCTGAGGCAGGAGAATTGCTTGAACTCAGGAGGCGGAGGTTGCGGTCAGCCAAGATCGTGCCATTGCACTCCAGCCTGGGTAACAAGAGTGAAACCATCTCAAAAAAAAAAAAATGTGTTGGAGGCACGGAGTTTCTCAAAATGTGTGTGGGACATGGGAACCCCAGCGTTTGGAGGGCTGGGTTGTATGCGGAGAGAGGGCACGGCCACACACGCAGAAGCAGAGCTGGGAGGCCTGAGAAGGACTGGCGGCTGGTGGGGGGCCGGGCACCAAAGACATGGGCAGCCAAGCGGCAGCCCCAGCTGTGTGCTGGTCACGAAACCCCACCTAATAAGACGTGTTTAAGAAGAGCCAAATCAAAACGAGAAGGAATTCTTTAAGCAGTATCCTAGTAAACAGCTTGCAGAAATATATGAGCAAATGCAGTGGTCTCCATCCAGAGCCTTGATGCTGGTATTTATTTTGCTTCTTAAAAGAGTAAGAGGGCCATTTGGATTGTGTCACAGAGGACGTTTCGACCTCAGGGACGCCTGGCTCTGCCTCCACACCCGAACTTCATCTGTGGGTGGTCGGGGGCCACCAAGAGGCTCACGGAGGGTAACACTGTCAGATTGCTGAAATCTCTGGCAGTGGTGTGGGGTCCCAGTGGAGCTGGACAGACACCTGTTGAGTGAGGCTCGGGTTTCAGCCTCCCTCTGCCGGCCTCCAGGCTCATCCCATGGAGCCTGAGCTGATCCCCCATCCTCAGGAAAGCCCTCATGGCAATGAAATCCCCGTGGTTTCACCCTATGCAAGCTTAGTTGTCAGCCAATCTACGGAGTCTGCTCCACACAGTGACTCAGGGATCCAGGCTCCTTCCAACTGCAGGTCCACCTCCAGGTGCTCTGGTCCTCCCATCCAGACAGGGGACGAGGAGGGAGTTTCCAGCCCAGAGCCCAAATCCCCGAGGTGCAAACTGTGTGTCCTGTGTCCTGAAGCCACTCGCAGTCACAAGTAAGACCCAGACTGACTCACCATCAGAGCGGGCAGGGAAAGCTGACTGGGCAGCCCAGTGGGGACCAGCCTTCAGCACATGCCCAGGCAGGGAAGCTCACCTTGGGGTCTGGGGGGACTGGCCAGGTGGTGGTCTCCTGGCCCAAGGGCAGCCTGAGGCCCTACAGAGGAGGACCTGGGACAGTGCTGGGAAGTCCCATCTGACTTTCTGGCCCATCACACTCATCCTGAGGGAAGAAGGACAAAGGGCATGCAGCCTTTTGAAACTACACCATCACTCCTGGCCTCTGTCCTGGTGCCCCAAGTCACAGAGCTTCTTGTGTGCTCTACAATGGCACTCCCCAATCTTTTGGGCACCAGAAACAATTCCATGAAGACAACCTTTCCATGGGTGCGGGTAGGAGGATGGTTTTGGGATGAAACTTCTATCTCAGATCATCAGGTATTAGAGTCTCATAAGGAGCATACAACCAAAATCCCCTGCCTGCGCTCCTGAGACTCTAACACGGCCACTGACCTGGCAGAAGGTGGCCCTCAGGCTAGAGTGCTTGCTGCCCCCCACCCTCACCTCCTGCTGTACAGCTCATTCTTAACAGGCCACAGACCAGTAGTTTCTGAGGCTCAGGGGTTGGGGACCCCTGATGTGTAAGTCCCAGGTGGGTGGGCCCCTCCTGATTTGTAGGTGCCCAGTATGGGCCAGACTCAACTCTACCTGGGTGTACACAGCCCATGCCAGCCCCCACCCAGCGCCACCTTGTCTGGGTCCCCTGGGGCCAGTGTGCACCAAGGACGTGGGAGTCTCTGTGCCACTGATGGAGCAGCAGTGGAATCAGACTAACAGTGGTCCTCTCAGCAGAAACTCCACAAGCCAGAAGAGACTGGGGGCCAATATTCAGCATTCCTAAAGAAAACAATTTCCAGGCTGGGCGTGATGGCTCACACCTGTAATCCCAGCACTTTGGGAGGCCAAGGCAGGTGGATCAACTGAGGTCAAGAGTTCCAGACCAGCTTGACCAACATGGTGAAACCCCATCTCTACTAAAAATACAAAATTAGCCAGGTGTGGTGGTGCACACCTGTAGTCCCAGCTACTCAGGAGGCTGAGGCAGAAGTGCTTGAAACTGGGAGGGGGAGGTTTCGGTGAGCCAAGATCATGCTGTTGCATTCCAGCCTGGGTAACAAGAGCGAAACCCAGAAAGAGGGAAGGAAGGAAGGAAGGAAGGAAGGAAGGAAGGAAGGAAGGAAGGAAGGAAGGAGAGAGAGAAAGAAGGGAGGGAGGGAAGGAGAGAGAGGGAGAAAGAGAGGGAGAGGGAGAAAGAGAGGGAGAGGGAGAAGGGAAGAAAAGAATTTCCAACCCAGAATTTCATATCCAGCCAAACTAAGCTTCACAAGTGAAAGAGAAATAAGAACCCTCTTATTGGGGCCCTGTGTCCCAACACTGTGGAGAGTTGCCTAGGCTTGGGGGAGAAAAGACAGGAAGGGCAGCTGAGAGCCCTGCACATGCCACGTCACTCATGTGCCACAGACACCCTCACACGTGTGAGCACGGGGCATAAGCATGCCGAGTCTATAGGCAGAGGGAGGCTCCCAGGCCCAGAGCACACAGCAAGCCAGGTCCCAAGGCCAGCAGGCGAGAGGCCCCTCACCTGGGTGATGAACACAGAGACGTGTGCCCATGTGACACCAGGGGGCAGGGCCACCATTGCCAGAAGACAGGAGGGAGAATGGTGGTGTTGGCTGGACACACAGACAGGCAGAGAAAGGCCAGGCAGAAGGAGCCAGCTGGGTAGCCTCTAAACCGCTAGGAATGAGTGGAATCCACGAGCAGCAACAATGCAGGATTCACAGAATCCACCCATTTTTCAAGTCAGTACTGAGCCTGCTAGGAGCTGAGGATAAAGCAGCACATAAGAGAGCTTTCCAAGAGTCAGATTTCCATCTCTGTGTGGGATTCATCAAGTGGTTTCAGATATCTGGGTCTGTCTCTAAGTGTGTTTACTTGCAAATCCAAGCCAGTTTAAACAAATGGCCTTAATTAAAACTTTCATTTGATCTCATGTCCACGGTCTGCTCTGCCAGTAGTTTACAGACAGAGGCAAAGCAAAACAAGAACACAGAACCATCTGCAGAGAAAAATCCTGGTTAACCACTTCTTCTCAGAAAGGCCCGTCACCGTCTCCACATTCGAGAGAATGGTGCTGGACCCCCACGTCACACCATTTACCAAAACTAACTCAGAAAAGACCAACGACCCAAATGTAAAAGCAGAAACTATAGAACTCTCAGAAAAAAACCCAGGGGAAAAGCTTGACAACGTTGCTTTTGGCAGTGATTTCTGGGCTAAGACACCAAACGTACAAGCAACAATAGAAAAAAAAAAACTTTAAATTTAAACCATCTGTGCACCAAGGACACTCTGAATAGTGAAAACACAACCATGAAATGGGAGAAGATGCTTGCAAATTGTGTATCTGATATGGGATGACTATGTAGAATATGATTACTTGATTTTTACTTTTTTTTAAGACAGAGTCTCGCTCTTTCACCAAGGCTGGAGGGCAGTGGCACAACCTTGGCTCACTGCAACCTCTGCCTTCCAGGTTCAAGTGATTCTCGTGCCTCAACCTCCCAAGCAGCTGGGACCACAGGTGCACACCATCACGCCTGGCTAATTTTTAGTGGAGACAGGGTTTCGCCATGTTGGCCAGACTGGTCTCAAACTTTTGGCCTTAAGTTATCTGCCTGCCTCAGCCTCCCAAAGTGTTGGCATTACAGGCATAAACCACTGCACTCAGCCATGATTATTATTGTATTTTAATATAGAGATAGGATCTTGCTATGTTGCTCAGGCTGGTCTTGAACTCCTGAACTCAAGCAATCCTCCTGCCTCGACCTCCCAAAGTGCTGAGATTACAAGCATGAACCACCATGCCCAGCCAAGAATATGATTTTTTTTTTTAAATGGGCAGAGGACTTGAGTGGAATTTCTCCAGATAGAAATAAAAATGACGAATAAGCACACAAAAAGATGCTTCACATCACTAATCATTAGGGCAATGCAAGTCGCAGCCACAGTGAGGTAGAGTTTACACCCATTAGGATGGGCATTGTTCGAACAAAAACAAGCCTTGGCACAGGTGTGGAGAGACTGGAGCCCTTGGGCACTGCTGGTGGGGACATAAAATGGTACAACTGCCCTGGAAAACAGGTGGCAGTTCCTCAGAAAATACAAAACAGAATTACCTTGTGATCCAGCAATCCCACTGCTGGGTCTACACCCAAAAGAACTGAAAGCAGAGACTCAAACAGATACTTGTACCCCCATGTTTATAGCAGCTTTACACACAGCAGCCAAAGGCGGCCATCCTGGGTCTGGCTTACCACGCCACATTCATCGTGCGTGTCTGCGAGCACGCGGCTCCTCCAGGTCCAAGCAGCAGGAGCAGAGGGGGCCCGGGGGCAGGAAGCTTCGTCCTCATGGCCCCACACAGTGCGGAGGATCTACACTGGCCACAGAGGTCTCGCTACCTGAGGCCCGCACGGGCTTGTCCTCCTGCAAAGGCCCAGCCCCAAGGGTGGGCGCCTGGGGGCACAGGCGGTGAGGGGAGCTCTGGGGGGTTCTGGGGTTTGGCATCTCAGGGCAGGCAGGAGCTGGCAGAAGAGAAGCCGGTCGTGTGGGGAAGCAGCGGGCACTGTGGGCCACTGCCTGGCACATCACTAAGCAGGACATGGGGCTCTCCACACCCCCGAAAGACGGCCGGCACACCCTGCCTCCAGCACCACCCTCCCCATCCGCAGCCTCTGTGCCGTCCCAGCCGCTGGCCAGCCTGGCGTTGGCCCCTGGAGTTGGTAGGAGAGAGTCCTGTGTCTCAGGCCGCCCTCTGCTGTCTTCAGGGCTCAGAGGCTGGGATGAGCAGCCTTTGCACAGGGCCCTGGGGGCTGACAGCAACGAGGGCTCCAGCGTCACAGGACTCGACTCTTTGGGTAAAACACTTTCTCCAAAGGCCCCCGGCAGACACAGCAGGTGGAGCGGAAGCCCCCCCACGCCCCTGGGGTACTGGTGGTGAGGGGCCTTACCAGGGCTTCTCAGACACTGGTGTGGACGGCACGGCTTCAGTGGGAGGTGAGTGACCCAGGAAGAGAAGGTGCGCAGGGACCCGCACCCCTAACATGAAGGCTGAGTGATAGCGCGGCAGGGCCCTGAGGGCACGAGGGACACAGGGACTACAGAAAGCTGAGGGACAGTTCCTGGCCAGAGCATCCTCTCCCTAGGTAGCAAGAGCCTTCCCTGACCTGGCCAGTGGCCTCCCCTGGAGGGGGCAGCTGTGGGCAGGGGCTGGAAGCCTGGGCAGGGGCCAGGATGACTTGCGGCCAAGGCCAAGGCCAGCCCCAGGGATCCTGTCACGCTATTCACTCAGGGTGCCTGGCAAAGTATTACAGAAACTGTTTAAGAAAAGTTATAGATGACAGTCTCAGACCTTCTGGAAGGCCGAAAGCTTTTACTGGGGCAGGCAGAAGGCAGTCCATTAAGTTAGGGAGAGAGAGATGGTCAAGGGCCTTCCCAGTTCTGTCTGTTTACCTCACCCCACACCCATTTGTCTACATGGTAATTGTTTACTCATGTTAATTTTGTGCTGGGTGGTTCTATCCAGGGAAGATCAAAGAGGATTACCTGTTAGTAGTATTTACTCTGGGCCCCAGAACCTAAAGCCTTTATCAGTTGTAAAACCATTCTCTTAACCATGTTAAGTATCCCACAAGTGGGTTAACTTAGAACCTCTATTGTAACATCTATGGATTAAAAGTGTGGATGGATAGAGGGTCTTGGTCAATTGGTTGCATTTCACCCTCTGAAAGCAGCCAACGGCCATCCCTAGCCCACTTATATCACTGTAAGGGTGTGAGAGTGCATTCATTTATCCATTGTTGAGTCAGGTTCTGCAGGCAGACTTCTGCAGGTGGTGGTCAACATCTCACTTAAATATATGGTAAATTGTTTTTGACAAAGATGCTGAGGCCTTTCAATGGAAAAATATAGTCTCCAAAAAACAGTGCTGGGAAAATGGGAGATCTGCTTGCAAAACAATGAACTTTAACCCTTACTTTACAAGATAGACAACAATGAACACAAAATGGATTTTGATCTAAAGGCAAGACCTAAAACTATAAAGCTCTCAGAAGAAAGCATTGGAGAAAATCCTCATGACATTGGATTTGTGGACATGATACCAAAACACAGACAACAGAATGAAAAATTTGGTCAGTGGGACTTGATCAAAATTAAGAACGTTTTTGCATCAAATAATACTATCAAGAAAGCAAAGAGACAACCTACTAAATATGATAAAATAATTGCCAGTCATATGTCTGACAGGATAGCGATATCTAGAATATATAAGGAACACCAATAACACCACCACAGAGATAACCCAATTAAAAGCAAACAAAGGATTTGAAAATTCTTTGAGGTAACTCAGTGAATATACACAAATGACAAACATTTGACACAGCATTATTAGTCATTAGAGAAGTTCAAATATCAGTCATAATTAGATACCCCTTTCTACTTAGTAAGTTGTGTACATTAACAAAAAATGGTAAATAACATGAGGTGACAAGAAAGTGGTGAAATTGGAACACTTGCGCATTGCTTGTGGGAATATAAAATGGTAAAGCTTCTGTTGAAAGTAGTGTGGAGGGCCGGGCACAATGCCTCACACCTGTAATCCCAGCACTTTGGGAGACCAAGATGGGTGGATCACTTGAGGACAGGAATTCAAGGCCAGCCTAGCCAATGTGGTGAAACTCAGTCTGTACTTAAAAAAAAAAAAAACTTAGCTGGGCATGGCAGTGCACCCCTGTAATCCCAGCTACCTGGGGGCCTGAGGCAGGACAATCGTTTGAACCCCGGAGGTGGAGATTGCAGTGAGCTGACATCGTGCCACTGCACTCTAGCCTGGGTGACAGAGCAAGACTCTGTCTCAAAAAGAAAAAAAGGATGTCTGTGGGGAGGGGGTGGGTAAAGAAAAGAATGTGGCATTTTCTCAGAAGTTTAAACATAAGAGTGCCATGTAACCTAGCAATTCTGCTTTAAGGTGTACATTCAAAAACCTGAAAATAGAGATCTGAATAGACACATGTACATTAATGTACACAGACACAATCATTCACAGTAGCCAGAAGGTACAAATCACCTGTGTGCTCATGAATAGATGAATGGATAAACAAATCATGGTATGAACATGCAAAGGAACATTATTCAGCCATAAAAATTAATTTTTTAAAATATATGCTAAACATGGATGGACCAAGAAAATGTTATGCTTAGTGAAATAATCTAGACACAGAAGGACACATATCTTATGATTCCCCTTATATGCCATACCTGAAATAGACAAATCCACAAAGACAAAAAGTAGAATAGAAGTGACTGGGCAGGTGCAGTGGCTCACACCTGTAATCCCAACACTTTGGGAGGCCAAGGTCGGTGGATCGCTAGGTCAAGAGATCGAGATCATCCTGGCTAACATGGTGAAATCTCGTCTCTACTAAAAATACAAAAATTAGCTGGGTATGGTGTCATGTGCCTGTAGTCTCAGCTACCAGGGGGAGGAGGGCAGGAGAATCACTTGAACCTGGGAGGTGGAGGTTGCAGTGAACTGAGATCACGCCACTGCACTCCAGCCTGGTGACAGAGCAAGACTCTGTCTCAAAAAGAAAAAAAAAGTTACCAGGGACTGGGAGAAGAGAAGGAAAGATTGTGGTTGAGTAGATCAAGTTTTTGTAGGGAAAGTGAAAAAGTTTTAGGTACAGTTAGTATTGATGGTTATATAGAATTATGAATGTATTTGATGCCATTGAATTGTACACTTACAAATAGATTAAATGATATTGTTTATGTGCATTTTACCAAAGTAAATTATCCTCAAATTTTGAAATCAGGATGGAACAAGTAAGAATACTGATTTTTATAAATAAAACCCAAAACAAATATATATTAGTTGGGATAAGGGGTTTTGGGCAATAAATTTGAAGGCAAGTACTTAAATTGTACCTAAATATAGTGGAAAAGGATAAGCCTCCTAAATAGGTGAACTCTCTAATGGCAGTTTTATGAGATGCATAGAAACATGTTTTAAAGTTATAGTTTTTTCTTTTTAAGTGAAAGCAAGTTTATTGAGAAAGTAAGGGAATAAAGACCAGCTACTCCATAGGCACAGTAGCCAAGTTACAGTTTTTTTTTAACAGAAACAGAAAACCAAATGGCTCATGTTCTCACTTATAAGTGAAAGCTAAACATTGAGTACACATGGACACAAAGAAGGGAACAACAGACACCAGGGCCTACTTAAGGGTGGAAGGTAGGGGTCTGTACACCAAACCGTGCAACACACAATTTATCTATATAATAAACGTGCACTTAGTCTCTGACCAAGCTTCCAGAATGTCATGGTGTACATCACGTAATGCACATCTTTAGAAAGAAAACCACATGATCAGAAGAAATAGGGGGAAAAAATGACTGTTTAAATTTTAGTTCCTCATGCAAAATTTTCAGTGGTGTCTCATTATCTAAAAGATAAAGCCCAAACTTCTTAATAAGGAATCACTTGGGACAGAAAGTATAATATTCTCTATCACTCCTAGTGAGTACTAGGACTGAGTACTCAAATCTTCCTAGATTGAGATTGCTTCTATTGAGTGTGCTTTGCTGCCGTGATTATGCTCAGATGTGTGCAATTACTTAATTCCTCCCACTGCAATTGAAATATGGTTATTTTTGCTCAACACGACAACCCCAGGGCCCAATATGAAATAATGAATTAGTTAAGCCTATTAGGCCCTCTGTCTCTGCATCTTCCCTCCTATTAATCCCTTTCTCTCCTTACATCTGCTACCAGGCCTCCTCACCCCTAGACTCTTATTGCTCAATGCATATTAAAATCTTCTGATGAGTTTCTAAAACACAATTACATCCCATACTTCAGTGTGGATATCTTTCCCTGTTCTTCAGTAATTTGTTTCCAACCACAAATCTCTAGATTCTACACATTGATCTTACATATTTCCCCACTTATTAACAAAACTGCATGATTCACATTAGCCCCAAACATCCCCTAACCATTAGGTAAGCAACTTCTCTCAGTTTCAACTGCCTATGTGTTTCTCTGTTCACTAGAATTATATCCAAGTATCAAAATCTGTTCACTAGAATTATACCCAAGTATCAAACTCTGCTTAAATTGTCACTTCTTTCAGATAACTTTCTTGTTCTTGTTCTACCTGAAAATGCAGTTCTTTTCTTCTGCTTCCTTGGCACTACAGCCACACCTCTTTTATGGCATGCATTATATCAAGCTTATTACACTTCTGTAAATATTTACTTCTGCCCAAATTCTGTCAAAGCCATGAATTGGGCTGTATTTACCTCTGTGTCAATGGCATCCCGCTGAGAGTAGATGCAGGCTTGGTGTGTTGGAGAAGCTAAGGAAAGAGTCCTGAAATGAGCTAGAGAACCAGAGAAAGATGTAGGAAGAAGTGGGAGAGCCTCTACCTCTGGTGTTCTAACGAACTGTCCCCTTGCAACTCCCCATCATATACCACCAGTGCACTTAGAGAAATGCACCACCTGCATGAGCTATGTAACATTAGGCAGGCACATCGTTAGTTGGAACATTTCTGGTTTCACTTAAAACCAAGTATCACACACAATTATATACATCCTTTGTTTTCTATTTTCATTTCTAACACTTATATATTAGTATTAAAGAGAGAAATACAATTTGAGTGCTTTTATCAGTGAAGAAAGGTTGGCATAATTGAAAAGAAAACAGCAGACATTCTGAGGGTCCTCAATCTGGATCTTATTGATTTTGAAACAATTATAGGGCTTGAATGCCTCAAACTAGTCCAAAAACAGCCAACAGCAAAACCCATACAACTACAAATCTCACTGGGTACAGCTCCCATTCCATGAACAAGGCAAAAGGTGAACATAGCCTTGCCCAGTTCCTTAGCTTAGATCTATTTTGGGGTCAATTCAATACTATCATATAAAATGATTTGGTAATTAGAATATTTCAGCAAAAATGTTTCCTTTTTTGCACTTGAAAATACAAAAAGATATAGACACAGAGTGCATCTTTATTAGAGAATACCAAAAGTCCCTTCAGGTCCAAGGTTTGAAATCCCCACTTGACTGTTTGGCAGGATAGCTCATTGTCAGGTAGAGAACTCTTTTCTAGGACCCAAACTACATGGCTTAGATACAATGCACAGATGAAAGGCCAACTCCACCTTCTTTCTAGATCATTGGTTATTAGCAAAAAGCTTCAGCATGGGCTGCAGTTACGGCTATAGTTGGCTTCACAGGTGTGCTAAGATTTTTGCTTGATGGAGAACGAAAACTGTTGCATGTTGCTGTGGTAGCTTGTCACTGCACAGTGAACCGCCTGATCACAGCGGCCCTAAACAGAAATGGATAACATAGTTCTTAATGGTTTCTTCCTCATCAAGTATCCCCTGACCTGGTTTTTACAAGGCAAAGATATTAGCTCAGTGATCAAGTAGAACAAAGGAATTATTGCTGAACACCAGGGGTTTGGCCTAGGTGTGGTTGCTCACCACATGGAAAGCCAGTCACTAAGACGAGTATTGTCAGGGAAGAAGGGCTTCATTGTGGATGCTGTCAGCCTAACCATCAAATCCGTCTCCCAACTAAAGTTAGGAGATTATATAGACAGGATTTAAGGGAAGTAAGGAAGATTATCAACATGCAGCATGTGGTCAGATGAGAGGTCTAGCATCTCATTGTAACCACCTGTGGGAAAACAGGAACGAGAGAAAAGGAAGAGGAGTTAGTACTAAGAATAAATATTGGGGCTGAGCACGGTGGCTCACACCTGTAATCCCAGCACTTTGGGAGGCCAAGGGGCGCAGATCATGAGGTCAGGAGACTGAGACCATCCTGGCTAACACAGTGAAACCCTGTCTTTACTAAAAATACAAAAAATTAGCAGGATGTGATGGTATGTGCTTATAGTCCCAGCTACTTAGGAGGCTGAGGCAGGAAAATCACTTTAATCTAGGAGGCAGAGGTTGCAGTGAGCCAAGATCACGCCACTGCACTCCAGCCTGGGTGACAGGGTGAGACTCCATCTCAAAAAAAGAAAAAATAAATAAATATTGGGAGTTTTATTGAAATTGTATTAAATTTATGGAAACATTTGAATAAAACTGATAATAATGGTCTAATCACAAATTAATTTTACTTTATTTTTAATTTTTGTGGGTACATACTAGGTGTATATATTTATTGGGTACATAATATATTTTGATACAGGAATGCAATGTGTAATAATCATATCAGGGTAAACGGGGTATCCATAACCTCAAGCATATATACT
>CAUYQU010045432.1:0-86367 GCA_963574635.1 Cheracebus regulus | reverse complement strand
CATTAATCTCTCTCTCTTTTTTTTTTTCTTTGAGTCTCCATGCTATCCCCGCCCCTCCCCCTCCCCCCTCCCTTCCTCTCCCCCCCTCCCTTCCCCTCCCCTCCTCTTCCTTTCCTTCCCTTCCTCCCTCCTTCCTTCCTTGTCTCTTTCTCTTTCTTTCTTTCTTTTTTTTTTGAGACAGAGTTTCATTCTGTCACCAGGCTGGAGTGCAATGGCGCAATCTTGGCTCACTGCAACCTCCGCTTCCCGGGTTCAAGCAATTCTCCCGCCTCAACCCGGCGAGTAGCTGCCATGACAGGCATCCACCACCAAGCCTGGCTAATTTTTTTTTTTTTTTTTTTAGACGGAGTCTTGCTGTCACCAGGCTGGAGTGCAGTGGCACAATCTCGGCTCACTGCAACCTCCGCCTCCTGGGTTCAAGCAATTCTTCTGCCTCAGCCTCCGGAGTAGCTGGAACTACAGGTGCGTGCCACCACGCCCAGCTAATTTTTGTGTATTTTTAGTAGAGACGGGGTTTCACCATGTTGGCCAGGATGGTCTCGATCTCTTGACCTCATGATCCATCCGCCTTGGCCTCCCAACGTGCTGGGACGACAGGCATGAGCCACCGCGCCTGGGCCTGGATTTTATTCTTACATTACTTTTCTTTTCCCACTTTCTCAAAATAAAATATTATATACATAAATTTTGAGTTAAGTTTATTAAGGTGTAACATATCTGATAAAGTACAGTTGAATGTCTTGTTTTGTTTTTTTGAGACGGGGTCTCACTCTGTCACCCAGGCTGGAGTGCCTGGAGGTCTCGGCTCACTGCAATCTCCGCCTCCCAGGTTCAAGTGATTCTCCCACCTCAGTCTCCCGAGTAGCTGGGATTATAGGCACATGCCACCACGTCTGGCTGATTTTGGTATTTTCAGTAGAGACGGGTTTCACCATGTTGCCCAGGCCCGTCTCGAACTCCTGACCTCAAGTGATCCGCCTGCCTCAGTCCCCAAAGTGCCGGGATGACAGGCATGAGCCACCGCACCTGGCCGAGCACATTTTTTCCTTATGGGGATAACAGTGAGTTTCAGACAGTTACATGTACAATGGAGTGGGGGATAAATAAAAGTGGGGGGCCTCCCCACAACAAGCCCCCTGGGCTGAGCTCAGAGGGGCCCAACGGCCTAAGAGGAAGGTCGGCTCTTGGCCACCTGCAGTTGTCCAGAGTCCCATTTCACGGCCAGTGCTACTGAGCTAGAGGCAAATGACCCAGTGGGCTCAAATCCGGCCCTGGATCCTGGACCTCCGCCTTCTCACCTCAGAAGTGAGGATAAGCCCAGGCACAGTGGCTCAGGCTTGTAATCCCAACACTTTGGGAAGCAGAGGCAGGAGAATCGCTTGAGACCAGGAGTTTGAGACCAGCCTGGGCAACATGGCAAAACCCCATCTCTTTTTTTTTTTTTGAGACAGTCTTGTTCTGTCGCCAGACATCAGGCTGGAGTGCAGTGGCACAATCTCGGCTCACTGCAACCTCTGCCTCCTGGGTTCAAGCAATTCTCCTTCCTCAGCCTCCGGAGTAGCTGGGACTACAGGCACGTGCCACCACAGCCAGCTAATTCTTGTGTTTTTTTTTAGTAGAGATGGGATTTCACCATGTTGGCCACGATGGTCTTGATCTCTTGACCTTGTGATCCACCCACCTTGGCCTCCCAAAGTGCTGGGATGACAGGCATGAGCCACCGTGCCTGGCCTGACCCCATCTCTTAAAACAAAACAAAAACAACCAAAAAGCACTCATTAGCCTTGCACAGAGGCATGCACCCACAGTCCCAGCTACTTGAGAGGCCAAGGCAGGAGGGTGACTTGCACCTGGGAAGTCCAGGTTGCAGTGAGCTGTGATCTCACTACTGTTAAAAAAAATTAAGGATAAAAGAGAGAAAGGCGAAGGCAGGGGGCAGTGACTCGCACCTCTAAGCCCAGAACTACTTTGGGAGGCTGAGGCAGGCTGATCACTCGAGGCCAGGAGTTCCAGACCGGCCTGCCCAACATGGTGAAACCCTGTCCCTACTGAAAATACAAACATTAGCCGGCCGTGGCGGCGCGTGCCTGTAGTCTCAGCTACTTAGGAGGCTGAGACAGAGGAATCACTTGAATCCAGGAAGCAGAAGCTGCAGCGAGCCGAGACGGCGCCCTTGCACTCCAGCCTGGGCGACAGAGAGAGAGCTGTCTCAAAAATAATAACAATACTAATAATAAGGATAAAAGGGGAAAAAAGGCGGTGTTCATGGGTCACCGTGAGACCTTAGCACTCAGTTGTGCCCCTCTGGACCTCTGTTTTCCTGTCTGTAAAGTGGGGATGTTTACAGAACCAGCCTGGTGGGGATTTTGTGACCATGACTGTCATCCCGGCCCTGGTTCTTGGTCCTGAGTGGGCTCAGCCAGGGGACCCGAAGCTTTGCTCTCGGCTTCCCCACCCCGCCCAGCAGCCCAAGGCCAAGTCTCATTCTTCTTGCTTTGCTGTGTGGAAGAGGAGGATCCACCTGGCCGGCAGCTCAGGAAATTCCAGGGCAGAGGTGGTGCCTGGTTGTGTAGCTTGACTGATCATCCTGCTTCCCCCCTGGGACCTTGCGTCCTTTCCCCAGAGTGGGCACGTACGATGCCACGTCCACCTAACTTGCCGGGCGACCCAGGCCATCCCAGACTTATCTTTGGCCTTATCAACTGTGAGCTGGCAAACTGTGAAGAGAGCTAGGGGTGGCACGAAGGCAGCCCCTGGGATCGTCACCGTGCCTCCCACCCAGGGCCTTTACATGTGCTGTGTCCTTTGCCTCCTGCTTGTAGCTACGAACCTCCGCCTTCAGGACTCAGTCAGGGATCACCTCCACCAGGAAGTCCTCCTGGATGGACCCTGCAATTCATTCATTTGAATTCATTCATTTGAATGAATGGGGACAGGGTCCTGGCAATGAGTGTCTCCCTTTGGTAGGTCTTGTCTAGATTTTATATACTTTTTTTTTTTTAAAGAAAAGGTCTCGGCCAGGTGTGATGGCTCAAGCCTATAATCCCAGCACTTTGGGAGGCTGAGGCGGGTAGATCATTTGGGGTCAGAAGTTCAAGGCCAGCCTGCCCAACATGGTGAAACCCCGTCTCCACTACAAATACAAAAATGAGCCAGGTGTGGTGGCACGTGCCTATAATCCCAGTCACTTGGGAGGCTGAGGCAGGAGAATCGCTTGACCCCAGGAGGCGGAGGTTGCAGTGAGCTGAGATCGAACCACTGCTCTCCAGCCTGGGCGAGACAGTGAGATCCTATCTCAAAAAAAAAAAAAAATGTAAAGACAGATTATTACTCTGTTGCCCAGGCTGGAGTGCCGTGGTGCTCAGCTCACTGCAGTCTTGACTTCCTCCCAGGCTCAAGCAACCCTCTCGCCTCAGTCTCTTAAGTAGCTGGGACCACAGGCCCACACTGCCATGCCCAGCTAATTTTGTTCCTTTTTGTAGAGACGGGGTCTCACTATACATATATGTATTATAAATATATAATATATATATTTTAGAGACATGTCTATGTCTCTAAAACAGAGACAGGGTCTTGCTGTGTCTCTCAGGCTGGTGTGCAGTGGTGCAATCATAACTCCCTGCAGCCTCGAACTCCTGGCTCAGGCAATCCTCCTAATCCTCCTGCTTCGGTCTCCTGAGTAGCTGGGACTACAGGTGCATCCCACCACACTGGGCTAATTTGTACATTTTTTGTTGAGACAGAATCTCACTCTGTTGCCCAAGCTGTTCTCCAGCCCCCGGGCTCATGCGATCCTCTTGCCTTGCACTGGGGTTGCTGGTGTGAGCCACTGTGTCTAGCCCAATCTCATTTTGTGTGTGTGTGTGTGTTTTTTTTTTTTTTTTTGAGACAGCGTTTGCTCTTGTCGCCCAGGCTGGAGTGCAATGGCATGATCTCAGCTCACTGCAACCTCTGACTGCCAGGCTCAGACAATTCTCCCGCCTCAGCCTCCTGAGTAACTGGGATTAAAGATATGCGCCACCACGCCCAGCTAATTTTTGTATTGTTAGTAGAGACAGGGTTTCACCAATGTTGGCCAGGCTGGTCTTGAACTCCTGACCTCAGATGATCTGCCCGCCTTGGCTTCCCAAAGTGCTGGGATTACAGACGTGAGCCACTGTGCCCGGCCTCCAATCTCACTTTTTTTTTTTGAGACAGAGTCTCGCTCTGTTCCTCAAGCTAGAATACAATGGCACTATCTTGGTTCACTGCAGCCTCTGCCTCCTGGGTTCAAGTAATTCTCCTGCCTCAGCCTCCCAAGTAGCTGGGATTACAGGTTTTCGCCACTGCACCCTGGGGATTTTTGTATTTTTAGTAGAGACAGGGTTTCACCATGTTGGCCAAGCTGGTCTTGAACTCCTGAGCTCAAGTGATCCACCTGCCTTAGCCTTCCAAACTACTGGGATTACAGGTGTGAGCCACCACGCCCAGCCTCCATCTCACTTTTATAACAAATCCACTTCCACGATAACAAACCCACTTCAGCGATCGAATCACCTCTTAAAGGTTCCACCTCTCAATGCTTTGAGGATTAAGTTTCAAACATATAAACTTTGGGGGACTCTTTAAGCCACAGCAACAACCAATATTTTTTTTTTTTTAGTATAAGCATATCCCAAATGGTGCATGGGATATACTTATACGAGAACCAAATTCGATGTTGATCTGAACTTCACGTCTAGCTGAGTAGCCTATATTTTATCTGGCAACCTAGCTTCTTCATCATCCCCATTTTACAGATGAGGAGGCGGAAGCCCAGAGAGGTTAAGTGATGTGCCTTAGGCAGCACAGCCAGGGGTGAGCAGAAGGAGAATGTCACCAGGATCGTGGGTCCCAGAGCCTTCAGGCTTGCCTCATTCCCCACCCTGGCTAGAGGTGGCTTTGGGAGAGAAGCCCGGCTTGCCAGGACCTCAGTACCCTGTAAACACCTGGACATGGGCCGATCCCACCCGCCATCTGGACTCAGGTGTCTGGAAGTAGGGCTGACTCATCCCCTGTAAACAGCCGGTCTCCTGTCACTGTAAACAGCTGGCATCTAGAGACGTTGTCACAGTGCCCAACTCGCGGTGTGACTTCTCTGTGACCCGATACTTTGCCATCGGTCTGTCACTCGATACTTGGTAAACAGTGTCCCGAGAGTGGACAGTAACTGGTGGTTAGTGCGGTGCCAGGGCCCCGAGGAAGGGCTGGACTTAAACCCAGGTCCTGACGCCTGATCAGCCATCAGCACTTGCTGTGTTCTGACACTTTGTAAAAAAAGACGAATCCTGATACTTGCTACTTGCCAGTGATCAAACCCTGTTAGCCATAAACCTGTCCTCATATTTTATCAGCTGGAAACTTTAAACAAAGTTCTGACACTCTGTAAACACAAGTCGTGATACGACCCATCGCGGTTGGCAAACTTTAGCTTTAACCATCACCCCAAAACAGTATGCACTATTTTTTCTCTTTTTTTTTTGTTTTGAGACGGAGTCTCACTCTCTCACCCAGGCTGGAGTGCAGTGGCGTGATCTTGGCTCACTGCAACCTCTGCCTCCCTGGTTCAAGCTTATCTCCTGCCTCAGCCTCCTAAGTAGCTGGGACCATACCCAGCTGATTATTGTATTTTTAGCAGAGATGGGGTTTCACCATGTTGGCCAGGTCAGTCTCCTCGCCTGGCCACGGCTCCTTGTTTTAGAGACAAGATCTCACTCTGTCACCAAAGCTGGAGTGCAGTGGTGAGATCATAGCTCACTGCAGCTTTGAACTCCCAGGTTTAAGCAATCCTCCCACCTCAGCCTCCTCAATAGCTGAGACTACAGGCATGGGACATCATGCTCAGCTATTTAAAAATTTTTTTTTGTAAGGATGAGGGTCTCCCTATGTTGCCCAGGCTGGTCTTGAACTCATGGCCTCAAAGGGCCCTCCCACCTGAGCTTCCCCAAGCACTGGGATTACAGGTGAGAACCACCATGCCTGGCCTGCATTTTCAAACGACTGAAAAACTACCAAAGGAAGACTATTTCATGACACGTGAAAATTACATGAAATTCACACTTCAGTGTCCATGAACAAACTTTTCCTGGGATACAGCCATGCCCGCTTATTTGTGTACTGTATATGTGTTATTTGTGTACTGTATATGAATGCTTTCAAACAGCAGTAGAGTAGAGTAGTAATTGCAAAAAAGACTGTGTAGCCTGCAAAGCTTCAAATATTCCCTATCTGGCTCTTTATAGAAAATGTTTGCCAATTCCTGATCTAAGCTCTTGGGCAGTCACTGTTCTTTGTGTTGAATTGAATGCCCTGGTAATAGTCAATGCTCCACAGTGTTCACATGTGATACAAACTGTGAGTCTCTTTACTTTGTAAAAGTCCTATTCTGATGGGTGTGGTGGCTCATGTCTTGTAATCCAGAACTTTGGGAGGCAGAGGCTGGAGGACTGCTTGAGTCCAGGAGTTTGAGACCAGGCTGGTCAACATGATGAGAGCTGTCTCTATGAAAAATTTAAAACAAAAAACAAAAAGCAAAAAACTTAGATAGGCATGGTGGTGTGCGCCTGTAGTCCCAGCTACTCAGGAGGCTGAGGTGGGAGGATCTCTTGAGCCCAGAGGTTGAGGCTGCGGTGAGCCGTGATTGCACCACGGTACTCCAGTCTGGACGAAAGAGCCAGATACTGTCTCTTAACCACAACAAAACAAGTCATCTTCAGCCTGATGTTCTGACACGATTCATGCAACAAACATTTGGTTTCTGACAGCAGTTAGTGTGTCCTGGGATTATGTCAGGGGTCAGTACTGGGAAACACAACCCAGATGAGACCCAAAGAATGAGAATCAGACAAAGGAAAAAAGATCTCACCACACTCAGGCAGGGCTGCGACGGCTGAGCTGAGGAGCTGGACTTTCTCCTGAGGGTAACAGGGAGCCATGGAGGGTGTGTGAGCAGAGGAGGGACATGCTCAACCCGGACACAGGGACAGGATCCCTTCGAACCCTGGAATTCCTTCTATGCAATGGGCTGAGGTGGCCAAAGCAAAGACCTTTCCAGGCCTGGAGTCCGGAAGGAAAAGGCACTTGTAATTGTGATGTTAAGACTTCGTGGGAGGAGCCAGTATGCATATAACTGAACAGGGGTTCGAGAGCGAGGTCCAGAGGCTGCTCACACAGTGTGACCTGGGGCCAGGGGGAGGGATGAGGCCAGAAGACTCCTCTTTAGGAGGCCAGGACCAGTGGGTCAGGGTCTCATTTTGCAGCTTCATTAATCCTTTTATTTTATTTTTTTTGAGACTGAGTTTTGCTCTTGCCCAGGCTGGAGTGCAATGGTGTGATCTTGGCTCACCACAACCTCCGCCTCCCAGGTTCAAGAATTCTCCTGCCTCAGCCTCCCGAGTAGCTGGGATTACAGCATGCGCCACCACGCCCAGCTAATTTTTGTGTTTTTAGTAGAGACGGGGTTTCTCCACGTTGGTCAGGCTGATCTCAAACTCCAGACCTCAGGTGATCCGCCCGCCTTGGACTCCCAAAGTGCTGGGATTACAGGCATGCGCCTCCGTGCCTGGCCTCCATCAGATGTTAATTGAGCAGTGACTGAGGGTGGGCCCTTGTCTTCCACCTCCCCATTCCTGGCTCCCTGCACCTTGTGCAGACTCTGCACTCTCATTTATCACAGTGCATTTATTCTTATATTCTTTCTTTAGAGACAGGGTCCAGTTCTGCTGGAGTGCAGTGATGCAATCACGGCTCACTGCAGCCGCAACCTCCTGGGCTCAAGCGATCCTCCCACCTCAGTCTCCCCAGTAGCTAGGACTACAGATGTGTGCCACCATGCCGGGCTAAATTTTATTTTATTTTATTTTTAGTAGAGATAGATAGGGCTTCACCGTATTGCTCAGGCTGGTCTCAAACTCCTGGCCTCAAGCGATCCTCCCATCTTAGCCTCCCAGAGTACTTTATACAGGCATAAGCCACCATGTCTGGCCAGTAAATTTATTGAGCACCTACTGCATGCTGTGACCCACCCTCTTGGAGCTCCCAGTACAGAGGGGAGGTAGAAGACAGTCCCTGAACCTGTCAATGCATTGTAATTACAAACTGTGAAATGCAAGGAAAGGGAGAGAGAGTGAGGCAGCTTTTGTGAAAGAAGTGAAAGGGGCTGGGCGCGGAGGCGCATGCCTGTCATTCCAGCACTTTGGGAGTCCCAGATGGGTGGATCACTGGAGGTCAGGAGTTCGAGACCAGCCTGGCTAACATGGTAAAACCCTGTCTCTACTAAAAATACAAAAATTAGCCGGGTATGTTGGTGGATGCCTGTAGTCCCAGCTACTCAGGAGGCTGAGGCAGGAGAATTGCTTGAACCCGGGAGGTAGAGGCTGCAGTGAGCTGAGATCACAGCACTGCACTCCAGCCTGCAAGACTCCCTCAAAAAAATTTAAAAAAAAAATAAATAAAAAAAAGGCTGGGCACAGTGGCTCACGCCTGTAATCCCAGCACTTCGGAAGGCCGAGGCGGGTGGATCACCTGAGGTCGGGAGTTCGAGACTAGCCTGACTAACACGGAGAAACCCTGTCTCTACTAAAAATACAAAAAAATTAGCCGGGTGTGGTGGCGCATGCCTGTAATCCCAGCTATTTGGGAGGCTGAGGCAGAAGAATCACTTGAACCTGGGAGGCGGAGGTTGCGGTGAGCTGAGATTGCACCATTGCATTCCAACCTGGACAACAAGATTGAAACTTCATCTCAACAAACAAACAAAACAAAACAAGAAGAGCTGGAAAGGCTTCTGAGGAGGGGATGATTAAACCGACATCTTCAGGAAGAGAAAGTGCAGGCTTTGTAATGAGCAAGGGCAAGAACGATCTGGGCAGAAAGAGCAACAGGTGGAAAGGCCCTGAGGTGGCAATGAACCCGTGGTGGGCCGGGCGTGGTGGCTGTCATCCCAGCACTTTGGGAGGCCCAGGCGGGTGGATCACTTGAGGTCAGGAGTTCGAGACCAGCTTGGCCAACATGGTGAAACGCTGTCTCTACCAAAAATATAAAAAATTAGCCGGGTGTGGTGGTGTGCGCCTGTAATCCAAGTTACCCTGGAGGCTGAGGCAGGAGAATCACCTGAGCCCAGGAGACAAAGGTTGCAGTGAGCTAAGATCTTGCCACTGCACTCCAGCCTGGATGACAGAGAAAGACTCCATCTCCAAAAAAGAAAAACAGAAACAGAAAACAAAAGGCTAGCTGGGCATGGTGGCTTCTGTTTGTAGTCTCAGATGGTTGGGAGACTGAAGGCCTGGGAGGTCGAGGCTGCAGTGAGCTATGATCGCACCACTGCACTCCAGCCTGGGCAACTGAGTGAGACCCTGTTTTTTGTTTTGTTTTTTAAAGTGGCTGCTGCTCATGTTTGTAATCCCAGCACTTTTGGAGCCTGAGACAGGAGGATCGCTTGAGCTCAGGAGTTTGAGACCAGCCTGGGCAACATAGCAAGATCCCATGTCTACAAAAAATACAAAAATTAGCTGGGTGTGGTGGTGTGTCTCCGTAGTCTCAGCTCCTCAGGAGGATGAGGTGGAAGGACAGCTTCAGCCTGGGAGGTCAAGGCTGCCATGAGCTATCGGGGCACCACTGCACTCTAGCCTGGACAACAGATCAAGACCCTGTCTCAAAATAAATAAATACATGAAGCCAACATCGGCAGTGGAATCAGGGCTGACCTGGGTTTCAGAGGCCCTGGGGCCACCGGACAGGCTCAAGTCAGTCCCAATACACAGCAGTCGCCGCTGCTGACGGACACACAGGCTTAACTCTTAGACCCAGACTCCAAAGTGCTCCAACCAACCGACCGTCTGCTTCCCACATCGGCTGAGATGCACAGATCCACATCTGAGCACAGGTAACGGGAGTGTGTGCACACGCCTCCGGCGACTCCACAGGCAGCCTGACACACACATGCGCGCACACACGTGCACACACAGGCGGCTCCACCGATATTCCAGGCCGCCTGCAAACACACAAACACGTGTGCCTGCCTACACTGCCCAAGCACGCGTGCGTCACGCGGAGACTCAGGAAGCGCAGCTGGGGGCTCCCTCGAGAGCCGGTTTCCTGTTTTCAAAGAGGCTGGGAACTGCCGACGGCACGTTCCGGATGAGCCTACCCCTCCTCGCTGCCTCAGCGCCCCCATGAGCCCCACAGACGCTGCACCCACTCTGTGCCCAGTCCTCACCTTGACGTACAATGAAGTCAAGCTCCAGATGAGGAAACTGAGGCTCAGAGGGGTGCTGTCGTTTGCCCACGGTCACACAGCGAGGAAGGCATGCCTTTGCCTGGAATGCCTTTCCCTAGTTCCCTGGTGAACTCCTCTTCATCCATCAAAGCCCCAACTCCAGTGTCCTCTCTTTCTGCAAGACCTCTCAGGACTCTCCAGCCCCCAGCCCCCAGCCTTCCCTCTGGCTCCACCTTGACTCCACAGCTATCTGGTGTTGTGTGAGTCCTACTCTGCTGTTCACCTGTGTCTTTGGGACTCTCTCATCCACTGTTGTCATCATGGGTCCAAAATGGTTTTCCTTACTTCTAGGCCTTCTTCCAGGATGTCTCCAAACTTGTAGTGTGATTGGCTCAGCCAGAATCATGTACCAACCCCTGAACCAATCCCTGTGTCTGTGATAACAAAAGACTTTAATTGGTCAGGCCTGATCACGTGACCACATAGGGACCCAGAAAGTGTAATCCCAGCACATTGGGAGGCCAAGGAGGGCAGATTACCTGAGATCAGCAGTTCGAGACCAGCCTGGCCAACATGGCGAAACCCCGTCTCTACTAAAAATACAAAAATTACAGCGAGGCACGGTGACTCACGCTTGTGATCCCAGCACTTTGAGAGGCCGAGGCAGGTGGATCACCTGAGGTCAGTAGTTCAAGACCAGCCTGGCCAACATGGTGAAACCCCATCTCTACTAAAAATACAAAAATAAGCCAGGCTTGGTGGCGCGTGCCTGTAACCCTAGCTACTAGGGGGCCTGAGGCAAGAGGATCTCTTGAATGATTTGGGAGGCGGAGGTTGCAGTGAGCGGAGATCGTGCCACTGACCTCCAGCCTGGGCAACAGAGTGAGAATTCCTCTCAATGAAAAAAAAAAAAAAATTAGCAGGGCGTGGGGGCAGGCGCCTGTAATCCCAGCTAGTTGGGAGGCCAAGGCAAGAGAATCACTTGAACCCAGGAGGCGGAGATTGCAGTGAGCTGAGATCCCGCCACTGCACTCCAGCCTGATAGGCAGAGTCAGACTGTCTCACAATTAAAGAAAAAGCAAGGCAGGTAGAGACTCCGCAAGACCCCTGTGCTAAGGACTTATCCCATCTTGGCCTATCCCATCTTGGCTGGGGGTCTTGGGCAAGTCACCCTGTGCCTCAGTTTCCCCACTTGTCCATCAGGCCCAGCAGGGTTGAAGTATGAAAGCGCAGGGGTCCATCCCCTTTGTAACTGTTCTTGAGCTGGGTCCTTTTACCCCACACTCACACATTCATCTTTTATTGTTGTTTTCTGTGGATCCTCCCAGATGGGGCCGCCCAGTCCAGATCAGGCCGCCCAGTCCAGATCAGGCCACCCAGCCCAGCGTGGCAGGCACCGATGGCCGCCAGCTGAGTCACCATTTCCTCCTGGCCCCCTGCCTGGGCCTGATGCTTTCTGGGGACTTTCCTGAACATCAAAAACAAGGTGAGGGGTGCGACACTCGGGTGGGGAAGTGAGGGCAGAGACGCATGTGCTTGGATGGGTTTGTGCGTACCCTGGCATGGGTTCAAAGCCCATGCCTGGACCCTCCTGTGGGATCCAGGCCATAACCGCAGCCCCCTCGGAGCTGGGGGACTCCACATGTGAGCACCCTGTGAATACCACGTGCCCGGCTGCTTGTGCTTGAGTTCACTGGCTGGTTTCTGAGTTGCTGAGGGAATTTCCTCTGTGTGTGTGTGTGTGTGTGTGTGTTTGCACGTGTGTGTACATCCTGGCTGGTTTCTGAGTTGCTGAGGGGTTTCCCTCTGTGTGTGTCTGCACATGCGTGTTTGCATGTGTGTGTGTTTGCACGTGTGTGTACATACTGGCTGGTTTCTGAGGGGTTCCCTCTGTGTGTTTGCACACGTGTGTGTTTGCATGTGTGTGTGTACATCCTGACTGCCCTGTGCCTGGAGCGACAGAGAGACCCAGCCCTTCGCTCAAAGGGTGCATACGAACTCCAGCCGCCCTGCGCCTCCAGACACCCTTCAATCAGAAAGGTGACTGGTGGAGAGAACTCCCTGGGTCAAGGCAGGGGCCTTGGAAGGTCCTGGTGTATTGGGGTGCAAGGGCGGCGGAGGCAGGGAGAGGCAGAGTGGGGTAGTTCAGGAACTGGGGAGCCACGTGGGTTAGGCTGGGCAGGCTGAGCTTTGGCAGGAAAAGATGTCAACTGTAAAAATCCTCACTGAAGCGCCTACTGTGTGGTAGGGGCCCTGGGACACAGAGGGGCCTCAGTGTAATAGACACCACAGCAACAAACAAGTTCATAAGTAATCCCGGGAAGGTGGCGAGGACCAGGAAGTTAAGTGCACTGGGGCAGCGGGAGGGGAACTCGGATGCCCTGCCTTGGGGACAGAGGGGACATGCTGAGGAGGTGACGTGAGGTCTCAGATGTGCCAGAGGAAGAGGTCTTGGGGAGATCAAGGAAGACAGAGTGCCAGGTGGAAGGCGCAGCTGGTGCAAAGGCCCTGAGGTGGGGAGGGGACGAACGGGCAGAGGGGCTCTGGCCTCATCCAGGAAGGTCTGACTAATCCCAGGGGAGGCCATGCTGCTGAGGTCACCAGGACAGTCTGTCCTGTAACTGGAGCTCAGCAGGAATGTGTCCCCCTCCCGCCCCTACCCCACCCCCACCCCACCCCCGGCGCTCTTTGCTTGGGACAGAATGTGCTGGGAGGAGAGGCTGGCGGTGGCTGTGCCTGGTGCCTGGACCGGGGAGGCTGGAGGATTCCTGAACAGTGGCCTGGCCGGGCTGGGCTCCCTGCCAGCGTGGGCGGGAAAACAAGCAGCAGGCTCCCTGCCTGTCTGTCACCCCCGTCCCCCAGCTGGCCGGGCCAGGTCAGGAGGCAGAGATGGGGAGAGAGTCAGGGACCCAGTGAGAGACAGAGAGATGGTGACCAAGAGAGACAGCGAGAGAGTCAGAGACAGGAGGAGACAGAGACAAGAGCACAGAGACAGTAAATAAGAGAGACATTGAGACAGAGAGACAGAGAAGGGAGAGAAAAGATGATGAGAGTCAGAATAGACAGTGACATTGAGAGATGGAGGCCTGGGGTCTGACTCTCTACACAGGGGCCATGTCTGCCCCTGGGGGGTCTTGGGAGCAAATACAAGGGCTTACACCTCCACCCCCATCAGAATCTTCATCCCGGCTGGGCGCGGCGGCTCATGCCTGTAATCCCAGCACTTTGGGAGGCCGAGGCAGGTGGATCATTTGAGGTCAGATGTTCGAGACCAGCCTGACCAATATGTTGAAACTCCGCCTCTACTAAAAATACAAAATTTAGCTGAGTGAGGTGGCTCACACCTGTAATCCTAGCTACTCGGGAGGCTGAGGCAGGAGAATCGCTTGAACCTGGGAGATGGAGGTTGCAGTGAGCCGAGATCACACCACTACACTCCAGCCTGGGCGACACAGAGAGACACCGTCTCAAAAAAGTAAATAAATAAAACTAAAAATCAGCTTGGAGTGTTTGAGTAGCAGACAGGGAGGGACGGGGAGCTAGAGGGAAAGCTGGTGGGGGCAGGTCTTGCTGGCCTGGAGAGGGGTGGGGTTTGTTGTTATTATTATTATTTGAGAAAGATTCTTGTTGTGTCGCCCAGGCTGGAGTAGCATGGTTTGATCACAGCTCACTGTAGCCTAGATCCTCCCACCTCTGCCTCCTGAGTAGCTGGGATCATAGGCACATGCCACCGGGTCAAGCTAATGCTTACATTTTTTTTTTGTAGAGACGGGGTCTTGCTATGTTGCCCAGGCTGGTCTCAAACCCCTGGTTTCACCTGATCCTCCCATCTCAGCATCTCAAAGTGCTGGGATCATAGACATGCGCCACCGCGCCTGGCCTTGTTTTTTTTTTTTTTTTTTTGAGATGGAGTTTCGCTCTTGTTGCCTAGGCTGAAGTGTGCAATGGTGCGATTTCAGCTCACCGCAACTTCCACCTTCAGGGAGGTTAATTTTGTATTTTGAATAGAGACGGGGTTTCTCCATGTTGGTCAGGCTGGTCTTGAACTCCTGACCTCAGGTGATCCACCCGCCTCGGCCTCCCAAAGTGCTGGGATTACAGGCATGAGCCACCGCGCCTGGCCCTGATTTCACATTTGATAGAAATTGATCACCTGCTGGTACACGCCTGTAATCCCAGCTACTCGGGAGGCTGAGGCAGGAGCGTTGCTTGAACCTGGGAGGTGGAGGTTACAGTGAGCCGAGATCACACCACTGCACTCCAGCCTGGGCAACAAAAGTTAAACTCCGTCTCAAAAAGAAAAAGAAAAAGAAAAAGAAATTGACCACCTGCCTTTGGGTTCCCTGGCCCCTCCCTGTGTTCAGGAAGTTTCTTGAATTGGCACTGCCTGGGCCAGCTTTATCCTGGTTGTTGGTCATCTGAACTGGAAAGTTCTCCTGTCAGGATCAAGTTCCCCGTAGTTGCAGACTCAGGATCCGGAGGACACAGGGCGTCTTGTCCTCCCACGGCCGCTGGGGGGAGTCTTTCTGCCACACTGTACCCACACCCCTTGCTGGAATAAACACCTTCGACTCTCCTCTGTTTGGGCACATGGATCTGGAAACTGATACCTTACGCCTTGCACACCCTGGGTGACAAAGAACTCACTTCCTGCTGAGACTGTCAGTTTGGATTCTGGTGACTGTGCGTGCTGTGGAAGCTTCCCCTCCGCCTGGTTGCAGGGAGCTCCCCAGAATGCCATGCTCCAAGCTTGATGGCAGGTCAAGGGAGGACCAGGGGTCACAGGAAAGGTGGGCTCACCCTCAGGCCAGAGGAAGGAGAAGATTGAGGAGTGGGGCAGGTTGTAGGGGGTGGGCAGTCTCCCAGCGTCTCAGTGACAAAAAGGCTGACACAAGGTGACCTGCCTGCAGATCTAATTTTTAGAAGAGATGCGGTTTCCTTCCTTCCTTCCTCCCTTCCTCCCTCTCTCTTTCCTTCCTTCCTTCTTTGAACACGTGTGTTCTTTTTTTTTAAAAAAATTATTTATTATTTATTATTTTTTTAAAGATGGGGTTTCACCATGATGGCCAGGCTGGTCTTGAACTCCTGACCTCGTGATCCACCCACCTCGGCTTCCCAAAGTGCTAGGATTACAGGTGTGAGCCACTGCGCCTGGCCGAACACGTGTGTTCTTAGCAGCAAGATTCACCATAGCTAAGCCGTGGAAACAATCCAGATGTCCACCCGGGGTGGATGGCTAAACACAACGAAGTCCATGCACACAATGGAATATTATTCCACCAGAAAAAGGAGTGAGGTTCTGATACATGACGCAATGTGGATGAACCCCGAAAACATGCTGAGTGATAAAAGCCTGACAAAAAAGGCTATATGATTCCATCGATATGAAATGTTCAAAATAGGCAAATCCACAGACACAGAAAGTGGATGAGTGGTTGCCGGGGTGTGGGAGGGGATAGGGATTGATCCTGAATGGCTAAAGGGACGGGGTTTCCTTTGGCAGGGATAGAAATGTTCTGGAAATAGATGGTGGTGATGGTTGCGTAACATTGTGAATAGCTGGGCACAGTGGCTCATGCCTGTCAATCCAGCACTGTGGGAGGCTGAGGCGGGAGGACTGCTTGAGCCCAGGAGTTCGAGGCCAATCTGGGAAACAAAGGGAGATCTTATCTCTACAAAAAAGTAAATCTGGGCACGGTGGCTTATGTCTGTAATCCCAGCACTTTGGGAGGCTGAGGTGGGTGGATCATGAGGTCAGGAGTTCCAGACCAGCCTGACCAACATGGTGAAACCACTCTACTAGAAATACAAAAATGAGCCAGATGTGGTGGCGTGAGCTTGTAATCCAAGCTACTGGGGAGGCTGAGGCAGGAGAATCGTTTGAACCCGGGAGGTGGAGGTTGCAGTGAGCCAAGATCATGCCACTGCACTCCAGTCTGGGCGACAGAGTGAAACTCAGTCTCAGGAAAATTAATAATAAATAAATAAAAATAATTAGCTAGGTGTGGCGGTGCACACTTGTGGTCCCAGCTCCTTGGATCCCTTGAGCCCAGGAGGTTGAGGCTGCTGTGATCCAGCCATTGAACTCCAGCCTGGGCAACGGAGTGAGACCATCTCAAAACAAAACAAAAGAAACACTGCGAATGTACTACCTGCTACATTGTGAAGTGTACTGAACACTTTCAAAGGGCGACTTTAATGTGAATTTCACCTCAACAAAAACAAATCCAGGGCTGGGCACAGTGGCTCACACCTGCAATCCCACCACTTTGGGAGACTGATGTGGGCAGATCACCTGAGCTCAGAAGTTCGAGACCAGCCTGGCCAGCATGGTGAAACCCCATCTCTACACTAAAAACATACAAAAATTAGCCGGGCGTGGTGGTGGGCACCTGTAATTCCAGCTACTTGCGAGGCTGAGGCTGGAGAATCGCTTGAACCTGGGAGGCGGAGGTTGCAGTGAGCTGAGATCACACCACTGCACTCCAGCCTGGGCGGCAAGAGAGCAAGACTCCACACACACACACACACACACACACACACACACACACACACACACACACCTGGGCGGCAAGAGAGCAAGACTCCACACACACACACACACACACACACACACACACACACACACCCCAAACCTAGACTCAGGTGACAAGATGTTCCTGCACTCCAGCGGCTCCTGCCAGCTCCAGCTCCTCCTCCCCACTCTCTGAGGATAGAGTTCTCTGCCTGACTTCCAAGTTCAGCGCCCCCACCAGCCTCTGAGACTGTCCCAGGGGGTGCAGGTGAGGAGCCCAGGGCTCAGCCCCCGCCCGACCTCAGCCCCTGTGTGTCCTTGGGCCAACCCCCTCCCAGGCCTGGGTCTCAGTTTCCCCTTCTGAATCATGGGCCCCTCCACCCTCTTTGGCCAGGAATTCAGTCTCCAAGAAGGTGACCCGGGATGACAGTGCTGGCTCCCTCAGCAGCCGGGTGGGGGAAAAATAAATCAAGAAGCCAAAGAAAGAAGTGGGGTTTTTCTCCACACGTTTACTTTTAAAAACTAATTGTACAAAACAGTGATTTCTTAAGGCATCTCAGAAATGCTGAGTCCCAGGCCGGGCCCCGCCCCAGCCAAGTGGCGACTCTGCAGCTGGGGGCTTGTCCAGCTGCCCCTTTTAGTGCTTTTCTCCAGGACACGGAGCTTCCGGAAGCACAGCAGTCCCCGTGTGTCCCCTCAGGCTGACCTCTGTCCCCAGGCATGGCGTAATGCTGCCACTGTCTCGACTCCTTCATCGTTCAACCGCGAGCCCAGTGTTTTCATTTTGCATGTGAGGTGTCTGGTCCTGCCTGTCCTACCCTGAACCCGGGTTCCCCGGAGCCATGTAACCAGGCAGCTCTGATGCCCCTGGGTACTTGGAAGAACTCCCAAGAAATCCAAGCCTGCGCCAGGGATCTCTGGCTTTCAGTCTTCAAAGGCTGGAGCGGCTGCCCCTGCCACCCATGGACTCCACAGAGCGCTGACAACCTGCTTTCTTTCCTGAACGCCTTGTTCCTGGGTCCTTTCACCCACTGGACTTCACTGTGTGGCCTCAACTCGGAGGCACTTGCCCTCTGAACCCCCAATATTACAATAAATGGGGTAGATTCCAAACGTCACTCAGCTCTGACCTTCTCTGACTTTTCTTCCTCATTCGTCTGCCTGCTGAGCTCCTATTCATACTCCAAAGCCTCAGCTAAAAATCCCCCTTCCGGAAGGAAGACTTCTCTGCTTCCTGTCTGGACTCTCCCAGCTGTGGGTCTCTTCTTCTGACTCCATGACGCTGGAACTGTCTATGGCTCGCTTCCTTCAGGCTGAAGGTTCCTGGAGGACTCCAGCGCCACCCACAGGCTGGGAAGACAGGCTATTCAACAGCGTCTCGGAGGCCGCCCTGGGAATTCAATGCCTCGCAAGGGCAGTGGTCCAGATAAGTCAGATTCCAGGCTGGCTCTTCCTCTGTTCCCTGTGCCGTCGGAAAGGCCCCTTCTCACTCCGAGACTTGGTTCCCCCAGCTTTGATGTAGTTGGGGAGGTCAGCCCTTGGTCCAGCCGCTCCCCACAGTCCCGGCGGCTGAAAGCAGGTGTGCATCCTCGTTCCTCGAGGTGTCCGTGCCGTTCAGCAAGTCGTGCAGCGCGGCCCCATGGCCTCCGAGGGTGGGTTAGGATCCTCCTGAGAGAAATGTTCCCGTTAAGCCTTGGGGGATACTGGAAACAGAAATTCAGAACCCCCCGCCCCGCCCCATCCAGCCATCTCCTAACTCCCACCCTTGGCCAGGAAAGAGGCCATCGGGGGGCAGTGTCTAGGGCAGACACCACCTCAGACTCGGGTGCGAGGAGGGTTCTGGAGCTGAGCGTGTAGTATCTCTTGGTATCCACAATGGGGACTGGTTCTAGGACTCCTGTGGACACCAAAATCCACAGATGCTCAGGTCCCTGATATAAAATGGCATCATATCTGCAGATAATCTAAGCCCATCCTCCTGTGTACTTTATTTTTATTTCATTTTGTCTTATTTTTTGAGACAGAGTGTTGCTCTGTCGCCCAGGCTGGAGTGCAGTGGCGTGATCTCGGCTCACTGCAACCTCCACCTCCCGGTTCAAGTGATTCTCCTGCCTCAGCCTCCTGAGTAGCTGGGATCACAGGCGTGCACCACCACGCCTGGCTAATTTTTGTATTTTTAGTAGAGATGGGGTTTTGCCATGTTGGCCAGGCTGGTCTCGAACTCCTGACCTCAGGTTATCTACCAGCCTAGGCCTCCCAAACTGCTGGGATTACAGGTGGAACCACAGTGCCTGGCCAATTTTTATGTATTTTAAGAGACTGAGGCTGGGTGAGGTGGCTCATGCCTGTAATCCCAGCACTTTGGGAGGCCAAGGCGGGTGGATCACCTGGGGTCAGGGGTTCAAGACCAGCCTGGCCAACATGGCGAAACCCTGTCTCTACTAAAAAATATAAAAATTAGCTGAGCATGGTGGTGAGCACCTGTAATCCCAGCTACTCGGGAGTCTGAGGCAGGATAATTGCTTGAAGCTGGGAGGCGGAGGTTGCAATGAGCAGAGATCGTGCCACTGCACTCCACCTGGGCGACAGAGCAAGACTCTGTCTCGAAGAAAAAAAACAAAACCCCTGCTCGGTGGCTCCCACCTGTAATCTCAGCACTTTGGGAGGCTGAAGTGGGCAGATCACGAGGTCAGGAGTTTGAGACCAGCCTGACCAACATGGTGAAACCTCGTCTCTACTAAAAATACAAAAATTAGCCAGGCGTGGTGGTGTGTGCCTGTAGTCCCAGCTACTCAGGAGGCTGACGCAGGAGAATCACTTGAACCCAGGAGGAGGAGATTGCAGTGAGCCGAGATCACGCCACTGCACTCCAGCCTGGGTAACAAGAGCAAAACTCCATCTCAAAACAAACAAAACAAAAAATTAGCAGGATGTGGTGGCCTGCGTGCCTGCAGTCCCAGCTATTCAAGAGGCTGAGGCGAGAGGATCAACTGAGCCCGGGAGGTTGAGGCTGCAGAGAGCTATGACTGTGCCACTGAACTCCAGCCTGGGTGACTGAGCCAGACCCTGGCTTAAAAAACAAAAAAACCTATCTGCTATATGTCTCCCACCCCATGGAGGCTCCCAGGGCCCAGAGAGGCATGGGGGCTTCTCAGATCCCTGAGCTCACCTCGGAGTACAGGGGTGGCGGGCGGTAGCGGAACTCTTGGAAGTAGGCAAAGAACGGGCCTTCCAGGCTCATGTCGGGGTCCTGCGGGAGAGGCAAGGGGCTCTGCCCCAAGGCTGCCACCTCGGTGTCGGCCACGACCTCCGAGTATTCAGGAGGAGCTGGAACCGAGAGACAGAGTGGGTGAGGCTGGCAGGGGACAGCCCTGCTCCCAGGGACCAGGGGCTGGGAGCCGGCTTGTGCCAGCTCTGGGGCTGGGATTCCGGCGGGCTGACGGTGTCAGAGTTGACCTGGCATCCGCCTCTCCGTGTACCCACCCACCCCCTGCATGCCAGCGGGCGGGAGCTTACCCTCGGGCCGCTCGGGCAAGGCCCCCAGCCCCCAGTCCAGCAGGAAGCTGGCGTGGCTGCCCACGCTGGAGGAGCGGCTGCCGAAGGGGTGCAAGGGGATGGTGCCGATCACCAGTGGGAGCTCCAGCAGGAGCTTGGATGTGCCCGGGATGTCCACGCAGACCTGGAGGAAGGAACCGTCCTAAGGGAGGGCGCCCAGGCAGCCTCCCCGACCCCAACCTCCCTCCTAAGCCTGGGGAGATGGAGGCCTCAGCTTCCCCCAATCTGAGGGATACAGGGTGGATGCAGGATGCCCTACCTTGAGTGCGTAGTCCACGTGGAGAACGCGGCAGTGCAGGATGGAAGGACCCACCGGGGGTATCCGCAGCGCCCGGCCCTGCCACAGCGCCCGCTGCCCCGGGCCCACCGGCTCGCCCGCGAGGCTGGCCACCACCGCCTGTTTCTGCTTTCGGGCGCCTCGGGCCATGAACGTCTGGGTCTGCACCACGGCGGCCCGAGGCAGCACAGGACGCGTGGAGCTGTTGTCGATCTCAGCAAAGACGGGGATGACCTCTCCTGCAAAGAGGAGCAGTGGGGCCTCAGTTTCCCCTCCTGCAGCCCCGACACCAGCCCCTGTCCCGACCCAGTCCGGTCTGCCTTTTACCTGGCGTGTAGCCCTTGCGGTCGATCTTGGCTGAAAGGGAGACGAGGCCACGGTTACGGTACCAGGATCGGGCGAACTTTTCCTGAGCCCCGGCTTGAGGTGCCTGTCAGTGTAGAGGAAAGTGACACGGATGAGTCACTTGGTGCAAACCAGAGACACCGTGCAACTTCCAAACCACTCCCAGCTGACAGAGGACTTTGGGCAGGGCTTGGTTTCTTTTTAACAATCCAGGAACTATCTATAAAACAGAGCCAGGGACACAACCCATCTTATAAAGCCAGAAGTGAAATGTACAAGCCAAGTGTTTGGTGTGTCATTCGTGTTTGGTAAGCTCTAGCTCTGGTCTATTTCACAGAAGAGGCATCTGAGGCTCAGAGAGGGCAAGACATTTGCCCAGAGTCACACAGCAAATGGGGGCGGATCCCAGTGGATTCCACATGCATTCCCACACCTGCCTGCCTCCCGGCCAGGGCCCACCTATGACCCCCCAACTTCTCAGTTGGTGTCACCCAACAGCCAGGCCCTGTCCTACAATACTCCCATCCTACCTCCCAGGGTGGCCACTCACCAGCAGGGCCGGCGTGTTGATGTCTACCGGCTCGATGACAGTGAACACCTTCCTTGCCCTGCGTGCTGGGATCCAGGGCCGGTGCAGGGTAGCCTTGATGCAGTATCTGACACTGCCGTGTTTGCCCTCGAAGGATGTCACCAGGGTCCTGGGGTGGAAGGAAGGGAACTTCAGGGGGCGAGATACAGAGACACGCAGGCAGGGAGAAGGCGACACACACAGACACTCCCGGGATCTCCCAGGGAAGAGTCTTGGGGCTCAGGGGTGCCCAGATATCCAGTATGGGAGAGACGAATCTGGAATGGGCTGCAGGCTTAGGGACTCCCCCGCAACCCTGTACCCCAGAGGACTTACGGGGGCAGCTGGAAGCTGAACATGAATTCATGGCGTCCAGGAGGCAGCGTCGTGGTCTCCCCCGTGTCTGCAGGTAGGAGCAAAAGGAGGCGACTGAGCGGCTGCGCTGGGGTCCCGGGGCTGACCGGTGTACCACGGTCCGGGTGATGGGAAGCACACAACCGGTGCACCGAGCGGGGGTCCCCGATCCGTACCTGGCGCCAGAAGCGTGGCGCGGTGGCTCACGACCTCCACGCGCTCGCTGTAGCTCTGAGTGTAAGCCGTGCTCGAGCCCGCGCTGCGCGACTCGGTCCAGTGCACGTGGGCGCGGCCCCTCGCGCGCAGCCTCAGGGCACCCACACGCATGGCGCTCGCCAGCTCCAGCAGCACCCGCCCCGCCACGGTCTGGCCGCCGCTGAACACGGGCTCGGCGCCGGCGGTCGCGCCGTCCAACTGCACCGAGAACGCTTTCACCTTGTCGAACAGCATCGCGTCCGGGCTGCGAACCCAAGACACGCGGAACCTGGCCTCGAACCGGCGACCCGGCAGCTCAAGGAGCCGACGCTGCAGCCTCAGAACACAAACCCGCCCTCAACACGCAGGCGCGCTCATCAGCCGGACTAGAAAATCCCGGCGCCTTGCGTCGGCGCGGCTTTTATACGGCAGGGCGGGGGCGGGGCCACCGTCTCTCACCCCGCCCCCAGCAAGGACTCCACCAATAGCACGACAAGGGCCGTGGCTCCGCCCAGGCGTGGAGCAAAATAACAAACGCCCCTGCTCACCGCCGGCTGCCCCCTACCCTCGCGGACCCCAGGGGGAAACTGAGGCCCTGAGGCGGCCAGAGCTGGTCTCTCGCGGACTCCGGGAGCAAAGAGGGGAAACTGAGGTCCAGAGGCAAGACCCAGGCCTGAGGTCACCTAGCAGAGCCTTCAGCCTCTCGGCTTAATCGCTCACCAGCCGCCCTTGGTAGACGTGACTCAAGGCATGTCCGGCCCGATTTGGGGCGGGGGACCCTCGCCCCAGCTGAGGGCCCGAGAGCCTCTGACTGCTCCAGGCCTGTTTCCCCCGTATGCAAAGGCGGAAGAGGAGGAGGTGGGTGGGACCGACCGCGTCCACACTGGTGCCTGCTGGCCCCCTCCGCTGATTCAAGCCCCGCTCAGCTGGTGGTCCTGGGCAAATGACAGCTTCTTGGAACCTCAGTTTCCCCCTCCATAGAGCCGGGAGAAAATAAAAATCAGGCCTGACCTCGGAAGATTGTGCATGGACCATCGTGCAGCCCCAGCCGGACCCCTCCAAGAGCGCCGCTCCCGGGTCGTCACCCTGCTCCGGACACACCGTCACTCGGTCGCGCCTCGGTGCATCTGCCCGAGCGGCGCCCACGACCTGACGTTCTTTCCCCAGCCTTCAGCCTCTGGCAGACCCTACCTTCCCCCAAGCCCTCGTGCCTGCTCCAGTCATCCTCAGCCCCCGCCCCTCCACAGAGCCGAGTGCAAGGGACGCTTGGGTGCCCTCAGGTCAAAGGCTGCGGGGTGCCCTCGGGACGGCGTGACCTCTCGCTGCGCTTCAGTTTCCAGCGATTCTTCTCCCTCAGCCCCCGGAGTAGCTGCGCTCATTTCAAAGGAAAAGCCGCGCGGGGTTTTCTCCCGCGGGGTTGCCTCGGCGTCGCCTGTGGGACGCTGGCGCCCTCTTGTGGCAGCGGAATGCGCTGCCGCGGAACCCATCCCCTGCCCGGAGTGTCTCCTGAACATGGCTCAGGAGACACCAGACCTCCGGCACCTCGGTGAGGGGTGTGGGTGTGGAGGGGGCGGTTATGAACAAACACGGCCACTCGCAGCCCGTGATGAGGGTCAGAACAGGGACGAAGGGGCTGGAGGCACAGTGATCAGCCTGGAAGGCTGCCTGGGAGGACGGGGCTTTGCGGTTGAAAGGAAGGTCTGGGACCTTGTGCCAGGTCTCAGGGGATCCTGGACGGGAGACAGTGGCCCGTTAATTCCGGAGGGGAAGCGGATGAGATAGCCCTGAAGGGACTACTAAGCCAGCGCCTCCCCCAATTCATTTCACAGATGGACCCCAGAAGCCCAGAGACGGGCAGGCCCCTGCCCGAGGTCACACAGCAGCGCCACTGGCCTCGCCTCTCCAGTATCACTGTTTTTTTTTTCTTAAACGTTTACAAAATTTTAAATTTTAAACAAATTTTTTTTTTTTGAGACGGGTTCTTACTCTGTCACCCAGGCTGGAGTGTAGTGGCACCATCCCAACTCACTGCAACCTCTGCCTCCCAGGCTCAAGCGGTCCGCCCACCTCAGCCTCCCTCCGAAGTAGCTGGGACTGCAGGCGTGCGCCACCACGCCCAGCTAATCTTTGTAGAGACGGGGTTTCACCATGTTGCCCAGGCTGGTCTCGAACTCTTGTGCTCAAGGGATCTGCCCGCCTCAGCCTCCCAAAGTGCTGGGATTATAGGCGTGAGCCACTGCACCCGGCCAAAAGTTTAATTAAAAAAAAATTTTTTTTTGAGACGGCGTCTCCCCCTGACACCCCCACTGTAATGCAATGGTGTGATCCCGGCTCACTGCAACCCCAGCCTCCCGGGTTCCAGCGATCTTCTGCCTTGGCCCCTTGAGTAGCTGGGCTAATTTTTGTATATTTAGTAGAGATGGGGTTTCACCATATTGACCCAGCTGGTCTTGAACTCCTGACCTCAGGTGATCCTCCCACCTCGGCCTCCCAGAGTGCTGGGATGACAGGCGTGAAACACTGTGTCCAGGCAATTTTTATATATTTTAAGAGCTAGGAGCCTGGCGCGGGGGCTCACCCCTCAGTTGTTTTAAGGAAGTCGCCGTTGAGTGTTGGGGGTGGCCTTCGGGTGAAAGCGGCCCCAGTGGTTCTCCGGGTCGCTGGGGAAGGGAAGCGCCTCCTGGGCCCCTTCCTGCCCCGCCCCACGGCACTTGCTCCTCTGTTCCTACTGCTGGGGAGGGGAGGGCTTCCCGCATCTGGGGCTCTTGTGTCCCTAAAGCTTCTGTTGCCTACAGCGCTGGGAAAAATGCGCTGTCGGGAATCTGAGCTGCCTCCCTTCTGGCCCATTTTACAGCCAGGTATAGTGAGGTCTAGCTTGGCCCAGAGAGGCTGACGCCCTCCTGCAGCCACACAGTAGGGTGCCTCCTTCTGTGGCCCCTGGCTGGCTGGTGACCGGCTGTGTTGCCTAGGGGCACTTGGGATGCAAGAAGGACCGGGGTTGGGGCAGAGTAGGGATCTCCCCAGGACTCAGACTCCCAGGAGAATGTGACCCCACTTCACCTCCCCGCCTCTGGGATGCACTTCCACCTCCTCGCCGCGGAATACCACCAGACCGCCAACCCTACCTCGATGCAGACCCTGTGGGGTAAACTGAGGTGGGGCCGAGGGTAACACGTGAGTTGGGAGCCTTCTTTGAGAATCAGGGACTCCAGGCCTGGGATCAACGGGGACCCTGGGGTCCACCTGGGAAATCTCCCATTCTATTTCCCAGGGGTTCCCTGGACTTTAATAAGAGGGTACCCCTGCTTTGAAAGGGGCCTCCCCACCGCACAGCCTCTAAGTCGAGGGCGTCTGGCTCCAGAGAGGGGAACGCCCAGACCCTGGGTAGACGTTTCCGGTTATTAGGGGTCCTGACCGGGGCTGGGCGAGTGTCCAGGCTGGAGTGCAGTGATGCGATCTCAGCCCACTGCAGCCTCTACCTCCCACGCTCGAGCGATCTTCCCACTTCAGCCTGTAGCTGGGACTCCAGGCGCGCGCCAGTAGCCTGGCTAATTTTTGTATTTTTTGGAGACATGGGGTTTCGCCATGTCGCCCAGGCTAGTCTTGAACTCCTGGCCTGCGGGAGGGTCCGAATCCCGGGAAGGAGGTTCCCACTCCTTGAAAAAGGATCACCCTATCCCAGAGGGTCTAAGTGGAAGGGCTTCCGGCCCTGGAGAGGGTCCCAGCCGAAGGGGTCCGGGCTGTGGCGGGGACCGCGCGGGGTGTCTCACCTCGGAGCAGCAGCTGCCGCCGCCGCAGGTAGGTCTCGGCGGCCGCGTAGTCGCTGGACACGGCGTTGATGCCCACGCTGCGACCCTCCAGCCAGTGGGTGACCGCTCCGCCGCGCGCCTTCACCTCGAGCGCTCGCACCCGCAGCGGCGCCGCCACGTCCAACAGCACCCGGCCGCACAGCCGCTCCCCGCTGCGGTAGGCGCCGCCCGGGCCCCGCGCCAGCTCCAGCGCGAAGCCGCGCACGCCCCCAGGGCGCATGGCGCGCGGCGGGGACCGTGCGCCTGGCGGGGGCCACAGCCTGGACACCCGGCGGGGAGGCGCACGGCCGGGGTGCGCCTGCAGGTCCCCTGGGTCTCCGCGGCCCCCCTTCGCGGCCCCGGGCGCCCCCGAAGCTTCCTCCCGGGCCCCCGGCGAACTTGGGCCGGCGCGTCGTCGGGGAACTTCCTGGTCCTCTGCGTCCGCCCCCGTGACGCGCCGTTGACTTTGCCATCCTCGGAGCTGGGCGGGCCCTGTTTTCTGTAGGGTCGGCGCTGATGACTCAGAGGCAGGCAGGGGCGGAGGTGGCTGGGGAGGCACGGGGTGGCCGCAGAGCTCAGTCCTGTGGTCTCATTCGCCCCTACCCGGCACCGCCGCAGTCTCCCCTTCATTGTCACTCCCTGGCTTGTCCTGCCAACACAGCCACCTCGGGTCCCCCTCTTCGCCTCCGCACTGAGCTGTTCCGCTGCCAGATCCGTTCTCCCACCCATGCCGCCCACACCCAAGTCACTTCCTCAGAGTCCCCTTGCCACCTCTGGCCTTGTTTACTTTTTCTTTTTTTACTTTAGACAAGAGTCTGGCTCTGTCACCCAGGCTGGGGCGCAGTGGCGCGATCCCGGCTCCCTGCAACCTCCGCCTCCTGGGTTCAAGCGATTCTCCTGCCTCAGCCACCCGAGTTCCTGACGACGGGCGTGCACCACCACGCCCAGCTTATGTTTGTATTTTTAGTAAAGCCGGAGTGTCACCATGTTGGCCGGGCTGGTCTCCAACTCCTGACCTCAAATGATCATCCTGCCTCAGCCTCCCAAAGTACTGAGATTAAGGCGTGAGCCACCACGCCCGGCCTGTTTATTTCTTTATGGCTTTATGGCTTTGGTTACTTTTTTCCCCACCCCCCAATACTATGGGTTTACTATGCCTCTCTGCCATCCGACCTGGAGCTACCACTGAGCACAGAAGGTACACTCACGAATGTTCCTTAACTGAACCCTGGCCTCTCACCCTGAAGGACAGCCCTCTTCCTTCTCATGCCTCAGTTTCCCCAGCCAGACAACAGGGTATAAAGGATGAGTGCTGCCAAAGACTCCGATGTGATCCCTCAGGCCGGAAGGAGCATTTATTGAGCACCTACTAGTTGTCTGGCCATTTTTAGGGAGTTCTGGTTCAGTAGACTGTCACCCCCATTTTACAGATGAAACAACCGAGGCTCCAGAGGGCCAGCCACTGCCCAGAGACACCCAGCAGTGGCAGAGTCAGGACTCGAACGCTGGTCTGACCAGCACCTCCCCACACCCTTCTCGTTCTTGGGTCCAATACTTGCACCAGCCATGGGCTGGTTATCATGTTGAGCCAGGTGACTGATGGCCTTATCAGAGGCTGCCAGGACCTGGGGCTCCGAGGCTGGGCACTGCACCGTCTCCCCAGGAGCCAGCCTCCCCACCGCACCCAGGGCTCAGTATCTGCCTGCCCCCAGCACCCAAGCCCAAGTTGTGTGGGATCTTTCGGATTCTACCTGTGTCTGGAACCCTCCCCTCTAGCCCACCCTGGAAGGGTTTCTCTGACCCCTGGATGTCACCAAACACCCCCTCCTCCTGCCATCCCCATGGCTCCTCCATGGAGTCCCTTCCACGAAGTCCAGGTTCCTTTTATTTTTCCTCAGTGCATCCTCTACCTCCTGGGTTCAAGTGATTCTCCTGCCTCAGCCTCCCGAGTAGCTGGGATTACAGGCGCACACTGCCACGCCTGGCTAATTTTTTTTGAGATTGAGTCTCGCTCTGTCACCCAGGCTGGAGTGCAGTGGCACGATCTGGGCTCACTGCAACCTCCGCCTGTCAGGTTCAAGAGATTCTCTTGCCTCAGCCTCCCAAGTAGCCGGGACTACAGGCGCGCGCCACCACACCTGGCTAATATTTTGTATTTTTAGTACAGATGGGGTTTCACCATGCTGGCCAGGCTGGCCTTGAACTCCTGACCTTGTGATCTGCCCACGATGGCCTCCCAAAGTGCTGCAGAGGTGTGAGCCACCGAGCCCAGCCAGTCCAGTTCTTTACCTTGGCCTAGGAGATTTCCAGTTTAAATCCAGTACCATCCCTCCTCGCTTTGTGGCCCCTGATAGGTAGATTTACCTCTCTGGGCCTCAGTTTCCCCCCATCCCACGTTGGTCAAGCTCTGATGAGGAGTCAGTGTGGTAATTGACAGCATCACATTCTCTGTAGACAGCAGGTGCTTAGTACACATCTCACAAAAACCCAAATGACCTTCCTCACCCAGGTCACCTCCCCCACGTGCCCTGCTGGGACCTGGCACATGGCAGGCATCCATCAACGCGATCGGTTGAGGGGAGGGATGCTTCCGGTTAGGGCTGGGCCATGCCCTCTGAGGGATCACGCTATCACCGCCAGGTGGGGCTGGCACAGATGTCCCTAGAGTTGTCCCTGACTGAGCTCCAGCCCAGAGGGAGAGGGGACTTCTAGGCTAGGCTTCTAGGCTAGGCCAGTGATGGGAACGGGCTTTTTTGATTCCCACATTCATCTTAGTGCCCGGGGTTGGGGGTCTACCTCCTGGGACATCACTGGTACCTCCCAGCCACCCACACAGGCAGCCACTGGGCGGGTAGGTCCTGCTTTATTCAGAACGAGCACGGACCCCTCCCGGGCTGCTCCATGCCCACCTGGGGCCTGGGGAGAGTCGGGGGACCAGGTGGCCAGAGGCAGCTCTGGGCTCCCTTGCCCTCACCCGTGGTCCAGCCCTGCCCTCTGCCCGGAGAGTCTGGGCAGGGCAGGCCCCAGTCCACTCAGCCCGACTCAGCGCCGGCTTCTTCAACTCCAAGAGGCGCCACGGTACAGGGCTTCACGGAGGTGGCGGCCACACGATGGCCAAGATTTAGGGGTCTGGTGGCGGGCAGGGCCGTCACCCGCAGTCTGAGGCGGCCACGGGCGGCCACCGGCATGGGGAGCTCCGGGCCGCCTGGTCTGGGGGGCCGGGGCCGGGCCGGGGAGGCAAGGGCGGCGGGGGCGGGCGTATGGCTTGGGCGATGAGGCCAGGCAGGGCCTGCAGAGAGGCGCCCAGGGCATCCAGGCGGCTTTCCAGGGTGGCCAGGCGAGCCTCCAGCTCCTCGTGCTGTGCGTGCAGCTCCGATACAAGGTCGTACATGACGCTCTGGGTCTGAAGGAGACAGAGGACGGGGAGAGAGACGTGGGACCGAGTGAGAGAGGGAGATACCGGACAGGTGACAGGGACCGCCCACATGCTGCAGGTGGGTGGTGGCCATGAACGGGGCCCCTGTGAGGGGCGGCTGGGAGGACATCCCCACTCCCCGAGGTCCCTTGCTGGGCCCAGGGAAGGATGGAGAGTGGATGAGGGGAGAGACAGCTCTTTTCTTTGTTTTTTTTCTTTGAGACAGTCTCACTCTGTCACCCAGGCTGGAGTGCAGTGGCCCAATCTCTGCTCACTGCAACCTCCACCTCCCGGGTTCAAGCGATTCTCCTGCCTCAGCCTCCTGAGTAGCTGGGGTTACAGACGTGCACTGTCACAGCTGGCTAGTTTTTGTTATTTTTTAATAGAGACGGGGTTTCACCATGTTGGCTTGCGTGGTCTGGAACTCCTGAGTGGCCTCAAGTGATCCGCCCACCTTGGCCTCTCAACGTGATGGGATTATAGGCGTGAGTCACGGCGCCCAGCCTCAGAAACAGGTCTTAAATGCCAAGCTCAGCTGGGTGCGGTGGCTCACACCTGTATTCCCAGAACTTTGGGAGGCCGGGCAGGTGGGTCCCCTGAGATCAGGAGTTCAAGACCAGCCTGGCCAACAAGGTGAACTCTACTACAAACACAAAAATTAGCTGGGGCCAAGGTGGTGGGCGCCTGGAATCCCAGCTACTCGGGAGGCTGAGGCAGGAGAATCACTTGAACCCTGGAGGTGGAGGTTGCAGTGAGCCGAGACAGTGCCACTGCACTCCAGCCTGGGCGACAAGAGAGAAACTCTGTCTAAAAAAAAAAAAGAGAGAGAGAGAGTCAAGCTCGGGGCTGGCAGGCCTGGGGAAGGCCAAGTGAGGTCCTGGGGTGGGGGACGTGGCCAGAGCTGCCCTGGGGAGGGGACAGTGGCCACAGGGCACACACAGCCAGAGGGGGTGTTCAAGTGGGACCCATAGACCTGGGGGAGGTTCTGGGCTGACACTGCTCCCGGCTTCGGAACAGCAGGAGCCTGGGGACATGGCCTAGGAGGAAGAGGAGGGGGGACCCTGTTCAGTCTTGAACTGCCACCCCTCCCATTAGGCTGGGGAGGGGACGGGGTCTGATGAGAAAGGTGACTGCCCTGAGGATCTGACCCAATCACAGACTGGGGACACGACAGCCACAGTTACGGTTACAGCAGCCAGTGGGGCGTCCCCACCACTTCTACTGCCCTGTTGTGGCACTGTCCCACTATGGACAGGGGAGACGGCCAGGCAGGGACAGCCCTGGGTGCAGATGCCACCTTGGCCACCAGGTGGCGCTAGAACATCGCTCCACGGCTCTGAGCGCAGCAGGTGCAGACGGCGGTTCACCACCCCTCGGCGGCCTCCATGGGAGGATGGAGGCAGGGAGGGAAGGGAGCCGAGATGACGTGCCCACCCAGCTCCTCTGCGCTTCTCTCACCCCCAGCCTCTTCCTTCCAGCAGCCCTGGCTGTGCCCCTACCCTCTTCCCTCCATCACCGCCAGGCAGACCCACTCTGAGTGTGCAAACACCTTGGGGGTGGGGCCGCCCCTCCTAGCACCCCTGACCTCACCCCAGCCTCTCTCAGGTGGCCACAGTCCCTGGGGCCAGAGGGTGACGCCTGGAGGCCAGGGCAGCGTCCAGCCTTTGGGGAGTTCTCTTCAGCCTTCTCTGAGGTTTAAAATTTTATTTTAGTTTTTATTTTTGAGACGCAGTCTTGCTCTGTCGCCCAGGCTGGAGTGCAGCGGCGTGATCTCAGCTCACTGCAACCTCTGCCTCTTAGGTTCAAGTGATTCTCCTGCCTCAGCCTCCCGAGTAGTTGGGATTACAGGCACCCACCACCACACCCGGCTAATTTTTGTATTTTTAGTAGAGACAAGGTTTCACCATGTTGGCCAGGCTGCTCTTGAACTTCTGACCTCAGGTGATCTGCCCACCTCAGCCTCCCAAAGTGCTGCGATTATAGGTGTGAGTCCCTGCACACAGCCTTAAAATTTTATTTTTTAGAGACAGAGTGTAGCTGTGTCTCACAGGTGGAGTAGGGTGATGCAATCACAGCTCCCTGCAGCCTTGACCTCGAGGCTCGAGCAATCCTCTCACCTCAGCCTCCCAAGTAGCTGGGACTACAGGCGTGCACCAGCAGATCCAGCTAATGTTTGTATTTTTTTTTTTTTTTTTCCTGAGACAAGGTCTCACTCTGCTACCAGGTTGGAGTGCAGTAACTTGATCCCAGCTCACTGCAACCTCCACTTCCCGGGTTCAAGCAAGTCTCCTGCCTCAGCCTCCTGAATAGCTGGGATTACAAGTGCACACCACCATGCCGGGCTAATTTGGTATTTTTAGTAGAACATGGTGAAACGGGGTTTCACCATGTTAGCCGGGCTGGTCTTGAACTCCCACCCTCAGGTGATCCTCCCGCCTGGGCCTCCCAAAGTGCTGGGATTACAGGCGTGAGCTACCATGTCCAGCCAATTTTTGTATTTTTGTAGAGATGAGGCTTTGCCATATTGCCCAGGCTGGTCTTGAACTCCTGAGCTCAATTGATCTGCCTGCCTCAGCCTCCCAAAGTGCTAGGATTACAGGTGTGAGCCACTGCCCCTGGCCTGATTTTCTTAATATTTTCCTTTTTCTACCTTACCTTATTGTAAGAATACAGTATATAATACATGTACAAAATACATATGAATCAACTGTTTATGTTATCAAGAAGACTTTCAGTCAATGGTAGTCTGTCAGTAGTTAAATTTGGGGTGTGTGGGGAGCATCAAAAGTTATATGAAGCCGGGCACAGTGTCTTATGCCTGTAATCCCAACACTTTGGGAGCCCAAGGCAGGTGAATTGCTTGAGGTCAGGAGTTGGAGACAAGCCGGGCCAACATGGCAAAACTATGTCTCTACTAAAAATACAAAAATTAGCTAGGCATGGTGGCCTGTACCTGTAGTCCCAGCTACTCGGGAGGCCGAGGCAGGAGAATAGCTTGAACCCAGGAGGTGGAGGCTGCAGTGAGCCAAGATCGCACCTCTGCACTCCAGCCTGGGCAACAGAGCGAGACTGTCTCAAAAAAAAAAAAAAGAAGAAGAAGTTATATGGGAGGCCGGGTGTGGTGGCTCACGCCTGTAATCCTAGCACTTTGGGAGGCCGAGGTGGGTGGATCACCTGAGGTCAGGAGTTCAAGACCAGCCTGGCCATCATGGTGAAACCCCATCTTAAAGAAAAAAAAAAAAAAAAAAGATGTTATATGGGATTATTTGACTTTTAAGGGGTCAGCACTCTATAACACCCATGTTGTCCAAGAGTTCCCTCTGTATCTCCAGGGGTCTAGAATTATTTTTCCTTCTGTAAAATTCCTTTCTGAGTGGGGTGGCTCATGCCTGTAATCCCAGCACTTTGGGAGGCCAAGGCAGGAGGATCCCTTGAGCTCAGGAGTTCGAGACCAGCCTGGGCAACATGACAAAACTCTGTCTCTACAAAAAATACAAAAATTAGCAGGACCTGGTAGTGCGTGCCTGTAGTTCCAGCTACTCGGGAGGCTGAGGTGGGATGGTTGCTTTAGCTGGGGAGATGGAGGCTGTGGTGAGCTGTGATTTAGCCACTGCACTCCAGCCTGCACAATACAGCAAGACTCTGTCTCAGAAGAAGAAAAAAAAGATTCCCTTCCAAATTAAATTTATTGTAGGTTAATATGAAACTAGATTGCATTCACTGAGTCCAAAATGCATTGGGGACAAGAAATAAAATAGAATAGGACTTAACATTTTCTAAAGATAACATGAAATTAGCCTCAGGCTGACTGGTAGATCAGGGGATGTAGCTGCTGAGAAAAGCTATTTTCTGAAACTATGTCATTGGTCAGAAGGGAATTCAAATCAGTGTTGCAAAGATCCCAAGCACCTGATTAATTGCAACTGGTCCGATGACACATCTTCCAGTGGAAGAATTCAAAAAGCGGGAAATGGGCTAGGCACGGTGGCTCATGCCCATAACCCCAACATTTTGGGAGGCTGAGGCGGGAGGATCACAAGGTCAGGTGTTCGAGACCAGCCTGGCCAACATGGTGAAACCCCATCTCTACTAAAAATACAAAAATTAGGCAGGGCCCGGTGGCTCACGCCTGTAATCCCAGCACTTTGGGAGGCCGAGGTGGGCGGATCATGAGGCCAAGAGATCGAGACCATCCTGGCAAACATGGTGAAACCCTGTCTCTACTAAAAATACAAAAATTAACCAGGCGTGGTGGCGTGAGCTTGTAGTCTCAGCTACTTGGGAGGCTGAGGCAGGAGAATCACTTGAACCCGGGAGGCGGAGGTTGCAGTGAGCCAAGATCGTGCCACTGCACTCCAGCCTGGCGACAGAGCAAGACTCCATCTCAAAAAACAAACATACAAAAAAACAAAACAAAACCAAAAAACAAACATTAGCTGGTTGTGGTGGTGCGCGCCTGTAGTCCCAGCTACTTGGGAGGCTGAGGCACGAGAATCGCTGGAATCCAGGAGGCAGAGGTTGCAGTGAGCCGAGATTACACCACTGCACTCCAGCCTGGCTGTGTCTCAAAAAAAAGTTAAAAACAAAAGTGGGAAATGACTTGATATTCGAATCAACACACTGATTCACGTATAACACAAACTGATTTCTTTCTTTTCCTTCCTTCTTCCTTCCTTTCTTCCCTCCCTCTCTCCCTTCTTTCTTTTTTCTTTTCTTTTCTTTCTTTCCCCCTTCCTTCCTTCCTCCCTTCCTCCTCACCCCCCCTTTCTCTCTGACAGCGTCTCACTCTTTTGCCCAGGCTGGACTGAAGCAGTGCCATCGCAGCTCCTGGCAGCCTTGACCTCCTGGGTTCCAGTGATCCTCCCGCCTCAGCCTCCCTAATACCTGGGACGACAGGTGCGCACCACCATGCCGGGTTAATTTTTGAATTCTTTTTGTACAGACGGGGTCTCTCTATGTTGCCCAGGCTGGTCGCACGCTCTTGGGCTCAAGTGATCTGCCTGCCTTGGCCTCCCAAAGTACAGGGATTACAGGCATGAGCCGCAGCACCCAGCCCCGATTTCTTTTGCAATCAATGTTAATTTCCTGACAGATGTTTAATTGCTCTACAAATAAGCTTTCTCCCAAGGCTATCATTTGAATTTATACCCATAGCAAAGGAATTTTGTTTTTCTCTTCCTTTTCAGAGCTTGAATTGAGGTGGTATGCCTAAATCTAGAAATACCTCTTTACCCATGTAGCCCCGTAACTATATACTCTTTTTTTTTTTTTTTTTAAAGACAGGGTTTCACCATGTTGGCCAGGCTGGTCTTAAACTCCTAACGTCAGGTGATCCACCTGCCTCGGCCTCCCAAAGTGCTGAGATTACAGGCGTGAGCCACCACGCCTGGCCTATATACTCTTCTTAACATTTTTATGATTTTTAGAATTATTATCATTTTTTTGAGACAGGATCTCATTCTGTCGCCCAGGCTGGTGTGCAGTGGTGCCCTTTCAGCTGACTGCAGACTCACTCTCCCAAGTTCAAGTGATCTTCCTGCCTCAGCCCCCAAATATCTGGGATTACAGGCGCCCAACACCATGCCTGGCTAATTTTTGTATTTTTTGTAGAGATGGGGTTTCGCCATGTTCCCCAGGCTGGTCTCAAACTCCTGAGCTCAAACAGTCCATCCGCCTTGGCCTCCCAAACTGCTGGGATTATAGATGTGAACCACTACGTCCGGCCTAATTTTTTTTTTTTTTTTTTTAAAAGATGGGGTTTCACCATGATGGCCAGGCTGGTCTTGAACGCCTGACCTCAGGTGATCCACCCACCTCGGCCTCCCAAAGTGCTAGGATTACAGGCGTGAGCCACCACACCCAGCCCGTCCGGCCTAATTTTAAAATTATATTATTATATTTAAAATTTTTATTTTTAGAGATGGGGTCTCACCTTGCCCAGGCTGGAATGCAGTGGTGCCATCATAGTTCACTGAAGCCTCGAACTCCTGACCTCAGGTGATTCTCCTGCCTCAGCCTCCCTAGTTGCTGAGGTTATAGGTGTAGCCATCATGCCGGCTAAAATGATTTTATTTATTTATTTTTAATTAAAAAAAAATAATAGAGACGGGGTTTCGCCATGTTGGCCAGGATGGTCTCGATCTCCTGACCTCGTGATCCACCCTCCTCAGCCTCCCAAAGTGCTGGGATTACAGGCGTGAGCCACCGCGCCCGGCCTAAAACGATTTTCTTAGAGGCTAAAACTATTTAAATAAAAAGCAGCCACCAATGTTAAAAAGTAAAGATTTTATACAAGATTTCAGCGTACAGAGTCTCTCTCACCATCAGGCTCTCCGGCCGCAGTGGGTCTTTTTTGTTTATTTGCTTTTGTTTGAGCTGGAGTCTCGCTCTGTCACCCAGGCTGGAGTCCAGTGGCTCAATCTCGGCTCACTGCAACCTCCACCTCCCTGGTTCAAGCAATTCTTCTGTCTCAGCCTCCCGAGTAGCTGGGATTACAGGCATGTGGCCACCATGCCTGGCTAATTTTTATATTTTTAGTAAAGATGGGGTTTCACCATGTTGGCCAGGCTGGTCTCGAACTCCTGATCTCAAGGGATCTGCCCACTGCGGCGGGATGACAGGTGTGAGCCGCTGCGCTCAGCCCACCGTGGGTCCTTGTGCCCTCCTCCAGCAGGAGCTGAGCCGCACCCGCCCCGCCCAGCCTCCCTGCCCCACCCACTCACCTTGGCCAGGTCGCTGAGCGTGTTAGCCTGGTCGTTCAGTTTCCCTTGCTCAATCTTCACACTCCGGAGCCTGCGGGACACAGTGTGGGGGGCGGGGGGTTAGCTGGGTTCCCACGGAGGCTGCTGTGGGGGCAGGGTCTCTCATGCATTCACCTGGGGTCGCCTAGGGACATGCACCAGAGGAGGAGGTGGGACTTGGGAGACGGATTCCCTGCGGTCCATTCCCTCTCAGCACACAGCGGCTGTGTCAGGGAGGGCTAGGAGTCAGCCTGGCCACTGCTCACACTGCCCACTGGCCAGTCCTGTCCACGGCCCAACTCAGGACTGTCCCAGGAAGTTGGATCCCAGACCAAGGTGAAGCCTGCATCGATCTGTGGAGCAGACGTGAACCCTGCCTGCCTCTGAGGCTGCGGTTGGCACACCCCAGGTGTGCCCCTGTCTGTGACCACCATGCACCCCCGATATCCAAGCCCCCCGAAGCCCCTGGGAGAAGACTTACTTCTGAGCCCTGGCAGGACCGGATGGAGCAGGAGAAAAATCACAAGGTAAGTCTAACCTCAGCACACTTCTGCGGCAAGTACCCAAACCCACCCACCTCCTGGGGGCGCCACCCCAGAGCCCCGAGTGGGGTTCCCAGATGGCCGAGGGGCTGTCCTTGCTCTGGGGAAGTGCCCAGCCTCTGAGGGTTCTCTGCCAGCCCCTCAGGGACACGCCTGTCCTCTGCCCTGTCCCGAAGGTGGTGTTTCATTCAGAAAACTATGCCCACGCCAACTCCCAAGGGGGAAACTGAGGCTTAGAGGGCTGCCTCTTCCCACGGACACCCCAGCAGGATTTGAACCCACACTTGCTACTTTGCATTGGTGACTCTGGTCTCTGGACAGCTGGCCACAGGGAGAGTTGGTTAGGGTACGTCCTTGCCTCTTCTGGCCATCCCCTTTGGTTTTTTTTTTGAGACAGAGTCTCACTCTCTCGCTCAGGCTGGAGTGCAGTGGCGTGATCTCAGCTCACTGCAACCTCTGCCTCCCGGGTTCAAGCAATTCTCATGCCTCAGCCTCTCGAGTAGCTGAGACTACAGGCCACGCCACCACACCCGGCTAATTTTTGTATTTTTAGTAGAGATGGGGTTTCACCATGTTGGCCAGGCTGGTCTTGAACTCCTAACCTCAAGTGATCCAGCCACCTCAGCCTCCCCAAATGCTGGGATTACAGGCATGAGCCACCTGGCCTGGCCTTAAATTTCTTAGAGATGAAATCTCACTAGGGGAGCCACTCTTGGCTTCTCAGAAACCTCCGTGTTAGATTGCTTTTCCTTTTTTTTTTCCTTCTCTAAGAAGACATACTCAACCAGGCGCAGTGGCATCACGCAACGTGGTGGGCACCTGTAATCCCAGCTACTCAGGAGGTTGAGGCAGGAGAATCGCTTGAACCCAGGAGGTTACAGTGAGCCAAGATCGCACCATTGCACTCCTGCCTGGGGGACAGAATGAGACGTCTCAAAAAAAAAAAAAAAAAAGGGTCGGGGGACATTAGGACCACATGAAGGCACGCAGGAAAATGATGACGGTTGGAGTGCTGTGTCTACGGGCGAGGCAAGGAATAGACCCTTCTCCAGCGCCTTCGGAAGAAGAAGGCCCAGAGACTCTTTCTTGAGATGGAGTTTCACTGTTGTTGCCCAGGCTGGAGTGCAATGGCGTGATCTTGGCTCACTGCAATCTCCACCTCCTGGGTTCAAGAGATTCTCCTGGCTTAGCCTCCCGAGTAGCTGGGATTACAGGCACGTGCCACCATGCCCAGCTAATTTTTTGTATTTTTAGTAGAATCAGGGTTTCACTATGTTGGCCAGGCTGGTCTCGAACTCCTGACCTCAGGTGATCCACCTGCCTCAGCCTCCCAAAGTGCTGGGATTATAGGCGTGAGCCTCCACACCCAGCCTTTTTTTTTTTTTTGAGAAAGGGTCTTGCTCTGCCACCCAGGCTGTCACTGCAGCCTCAACTTCCTAGACTCAAGTGGTTCTCCTACCACAGCCTCCCGAGTTGTTGGGACTACGGGCATGTACCGCTACACCTGGCTAATTTTTTGTATTTTTAGTAGAGATGGAGTTTCACCATGTTAGTCGGGTTGGTCTCGAACTCCTGACCTCAAATGATCCGCCCACCTTAGTGCTGGGATTACAGGTGTGAGCCACTGCACCCAGCCTTTACGCTTTTTTTCTAATGTGGCTGTTAGCAAATTTAAAATTATATATGTTGTTCACACGACATTCTAGTGGACAGCATTGTCATCAGCATAGAGGGGCCTGTGGGTCATATCTAGCCAGCTGCCTGTCTTGGAATATAAGGTTTCTTTGGAACATGGCTGCTCCAGGTCAGCCTCCCTGCCTCCCTGCCTCAACAGGAGAGAGCTGAAGAGTGGACAGAAACTCTGTACCACCAAACCTGAAAGATGCACCATCTGGCCCTTTACAGAAAAAGTGACTGCCTGCATATTGGACTCACCTGAGGAACTTTTATTCATTTACTTCTTTTAATATATTTTTTAGTTTTTGAGACTGACTCTTACTCTGTCGTCCAGGCTGGAGTGCGGTGGCATGATCTCAGCTCACTGCAACCTCTGCCTCCTGGGTTCAAGCAATTCTCCTGGCTCTGACTCCTGAGTAGCTGGGATTACAGGTGCCTGCCACCACACCAGGCTAGTTTTTATATTTTTAGTAGAGGCAGGATTTCACCATGTTGGCCAGGCTGGCCTCGAACTCCTGACCTCAGTTGATCCACCCGCCTTGGCCTCCCAAAGTGCTGGGATTACAGGCGCAAGCCACTGCATACATACATATATGTGTGTGCATATATATATATATGTATGTGTATGGATGCATGTATATGGATACATATATATACATGCATCCATACACATACATATATACGGATACATATACATGTATCCATACACATACATATATATACACACACATATATACATATGTATACACTTTTAAGGCAGGATCTTGTTCTGTGGGCCAGGCTGGAGTGCAGTGGCACAATCACAGCTCACTGCAACCTCGATCTCCTGGGCTCAAGCAATCCTCCCACCTCAGCTTCCCAGGTTGCTGGCACCATAGACACATGCCACCACACTGGACTAATTTTTCTTTATTTTTGTAGAGACAGGGTCTCACTTTGTTGCCTAGGCGGGTTGCAAACTCCTGACCTCAAGCGATCCTCCGGGCTCCACCTCCAAAGTGCTGGATGATGAGGCGCGAGCCACCACGCAGGCTTTGTTTTTTTTTTACATAGCATGGGATCTCACTATGTTGCCCTGGCTAGTTTCCAAATCTTGGGCTCAATCAGTCTTCCTGCCTTGGCCTCCCATAGGGCAGGGATTATAAGCATCAGCCACCATGCCCTGCCAAGCAGTCATTACAGGAATTTAAATGTAAACCCAGCCTGCAACCCAGTCTCTGCTGTAACTGATGTTGGATGTGGCTCATGGGATTTTTTTTTTTTTTTTGAAGTCTTGCTCTGTTGCCAGGCTGAAGTGCAATGGCACAATCTCAGCTCACCGCAACCTCCACCTCCCGGGTTCAAGTGATTCTCCTGACTCAGCCTCCCGAGTAGCTGGGATTACAGGCATGTACCACCATGCCTGGCTAATTTTTTTTTGTATTTTTAGTAGAGACAGGGTTTCACCATGTTGTTCAGGCTGGTCTCAAACTCCTGACCTTGTGATCCACTCACCTCAGCCTCCCAAAGTGTTGGGATTACAGGCGTGAGCCACCACGCCCGGCTGGATGTGGCTCATGGGATTTTTAAAAAGCTTCCTGGTGACTTTGATGAGAGGCCAAGAATTTAGAGCTACTTTATTAAATAATTATCAGGGCAGGAAATCAAGTAATTTCTTTCTTTCTTTTTTTCTTTTTTTGAGGCGGGGTCTCACTCCATCACCCAGGCTGAGTGCAGTAGCATGATGATAGCTCACTGTAGCCTTAACCTTGCAGGCTCAAGTGATCCTCCCACCTCAGCCGCCCTAGTAGCTGGGACCACAGATGCACGCCACCACCCAGCTAAGTTCTTAGTTTTTGTAGATGGCGTCTCCCTTTATTGCCAAGGATGGTCTTGAACTCCTGGTCTCAAGTGATCTTCCTGTCTCCTGCAGTGTTGGGATTACAGGCGTGAGCCATCACATGCGGCCCAATTCAGTTCTAGTTACCCCAGATGATCCCATAGATCAGGCTACAGATTTAATTATGAGCTTCCCGGCAGACAAAGCAAAAAGAGGAAATTGCTTCAAAGTCTAAAGGGTAAGAATCATTCTGGTTATTCCAGAGAATAAAATACACATCCTGCGACTTACTGACTGAGCAGCGTCCATGCCTTAGCAGAACCCATCATTTGCCTCCCTCTGAAGAGTCTCCCATCCCACACAGCTCAGAAAATGCAGGCCCCAACCAACGGACCACCCGTCCCTGGCAGGGAGCCGTGAAGAGGCCACAGTGAGCTGCGAGGTATGCCTCCGCGCCATGTGGACACAGAAACGTGAGCTGGAAAGGTGCTGGACTTACTGATGGATGGCTTGGAGGAACTTACGCTGGTGTTTCCGAACCCGGGATTGGTCTGGCTTCTTCACCAGCCTGGTGTGTTTGTAGATGAGCCACGTCTCCCTGAGAACGTTAGCAGCGGCGTTTTTCACCTAGGGCCAGAAAAAGAACAGTTCCTCAGGGTTGGCACAAAATTCCAAAAGGCTCCAGAAATGTCTAGAATCTTCCAGAAACGTCTAGGAACTTCTGGAAATGCCTCTCAGGGTCCCTGGGCTGTAAAGCAGGGCCATGCTTGCACAGCAACATCTGTGCAGTGTGTGTCTACCTAACACATCACTTACCACGGGTCAGGCCCCTTCTATGCACCATGCACATTTTTTTTCTTTTTTTTGAGATGGAGTCTTGCTCTGTCACCCAGGCTAGAATGCAGTGGTGTGATCTTACCTCACTGCAAAATTTTTTTTTTTGAGACAAAGTCTCGCTCTGTCACCCAGGCTGGAGTGCAGTGGCGCGATCTCAGCTCACTGCATTCTCCACCTCCCAGGTTCAAGCGATTCTCCTGCCACAGCCTCCCGAGTGGCTGGGATTGCAGGCACACGCCACCACGCCCGGCTAATTTTTTGTATTTTTAGTAGAGACAGGGCTTCAACATGTTGGTTGGGCTGGTCTCAAACTCCTGACCTCAGGTTATCCGCCCACCTTGGCCTCCCAAACTGCTAAGATTACAGGCATGAGCCACCGTGACAGGCCTTTTTTTTTTTTTTTTTTTTTTTTTTAAGACAGAGTCTCGCTTTGTCACCCAGGTTGGAGGGCAGTGGTGCCATCTCAGCTCACTGCAACCTCTGCTTCCCAGGCTCAAGTGATTCTCCTGCCTCACACACCAAAGTAGCTGGGACTACATGCCCCCGCCCACCACCACACCAGGCTAATTTTTGTATTTTTAGTAGAGACAGTGTTTCGCCATGTTGGCCAGGCTGGTCTCGATCTCCTGACCTCAGGTGATTCGCCTGCCGAGGCCTCCCAAAGCCAGCACCGTCTTGACAGGGGGCTCTATGGTAACCTGTGGGCACATAAGCATGGCCGGCACATACAGAGGGAAAGCAGGGAAGTTCTACACTCGCTGACAAGGCCGGGAGGCAGCCTCCATGGGCACCGCGGTCCTCACCCGCTTGGTGAGCTGAGTGTCCATCATGAAGTTATGCACGTGCTTCTCAGCCTTGGTGAGCTCCAGCTTCCGGGCCACCACAGCCACCACGAGTGCCGTGCAGCCAGCTCCCTGTGTGCAGGGCAGAAGGGGCACATCAGCGTCCCGTCTCAAGGTTGCTCCCTCCTCCAGGAAGCCTGCCTAGATTGCAGCCTCCCCATTCCCTGAGCCAGCAGTGTGAATAGATTCCATCTGCTGAGCTCACGGAGTCTACTTGCTTCCTATTCATCAAATGTCGGGGGAACTATGTCCGCACACATTAGCTCATTCGACCCCCAACAACTCCAGGAAGTAGGACGATGCTTTTTTTTTTTTTTGAGATGGAGTCTCACTCTGTCACTCAGGCTGGAACACAGTGGAACAATCTCAGTTCACTGCAACCTCCACCTCCTGGGTTCAAGCGATTCTCCTGCCTCAGCCTCCTGAGAAGCTGGAACTACAAGCGCGCACCACCACGCCTGGCAAATTTTGTGTGTGTCTTTTTAGTACAGATAGGGTTTTACCGTGTTTGTCAGGCTGGTCTTGAACTCCTGACCTTAGGTGATTCCCCTGCCTCAGCCTCCGAACGTGCTGGGATTACAGGGGTGAGCCACTGTGCCTGGCTTTTTTGTTGTTGTTGTTGTTTTGTAGTGCTATGGGGTCTCACTGTGTTGCCCAGGCTGGTCCCAGACGCCTGGCCTCAAATGATCCACTTGCTGCCTGTATTTTTTATTTTTTCGAGACAAGAGTCTCACTCTATTGCCCAGGCTAGAGTGCAGTGGCACAATCTCGGCTCACTGCAACCTCTGCCTTCTGGGTTCAAGTGATTCTTCTGCTTAGCCTCCTGAGTAGCTGGGACTACAGGCGCCTGCCACCACGCCTGGCTAATTTCTTTTTGTATTTTTAGTAGATGAGGCTTCACCACGCTGGCCAGGCTGGTCTTGAACTCCTGACCTCGTGATCCACCCATCTTGGCGTCTCAAAGTGCTGGGATTATAGGCGTAAGCCACCACGCCCAACCAATGGCCTGTATTTTTTTTTTTTTTTTTAAAGATGAGGTTTCACCATATTGGTCAGGCTGGTCGCGAACTCCTGACCTCAGGTGATCCGCCCACCTCAGCCTCCCAAAGTGCTGGGATTACAGGCGTGAGCCACCATGCCCGGCTGGCCTGTATTTTTAATAGAGATGGAGTTTCGCTTAGGTCTCCCACAGTGCTGGGATTATAGGCATGAGCCATGACTGTGCCCAGTCTCAGGCAGGTTTCAATGCCAACACCCTGAGCCTGAGCAGCTTTCAGCAGAAGCAAGGGCTCCCGGAGGAAACCATGTCTTGGTTTCCGGGTTCAGACAAAGGTTTTGAGAGGACCCAGAAGACTGTTCTCAGGAAAAGCCCTGTCAACTGCGACAGATCGACTTGCTGGAAACCTAGAATATTAGACAGCAAGGAAAAAGGATGGACAGCGGCTCTGCAACAGCACAACGCACTGCACAGACACTGCAGGGAGCGACCCATGCTGGGTGACAGCAAAGCCAGACATGGACCAGGCGCAGTGGCTCACACCTGTAATCCCAGCAATTTGGGAGGCCGAGGTGGGTGGATCACTTGAGCTCAGGAGTTCGAGACCAGCCTGGCCAACATGGTGAAACCCCAGGTCTACCAAATGTACAAAAATTAGCCAAGCATGGTGGCACGCGTCTGTAATCCCAGCTACTTGGGAAGCTGTGGCAGGAGAATCACTTGAACCTGGGAGGTGGTGGTTGCAGTGAGCTGAGATTGCGCCGCTGCACTCTGGCCTGGGCAACACAGTGAGACTCCATCTCAAAAAAAAAAAAAAGCCAGACATGGGGCAGCTGCAGTTGCTCAGCCTGTAACCCCAGCACCTTGGGAGGCCCAGGAAGGAGGATCACTTGAGCCCAGGAGTTTATGACCAGCCTGGGCAACATAAAAATCAAATCAAATAAAACATGGAAAAGCATTTGTTGGCATGGGCATAAAACACCTTTGGAGAGAAAGAAGGTTCTGGAAGGAGGGGATGGACGGGGACCCTTTTGACTGAATCAGGGAAAAGAGAAAGTAGGAAGCATCGAAAGACGTCCACCGGCACCCACAGCAGACTCGAGAATCCTTCAGGGGAGACAGGGTGCTGCCTGTGCCCACCGAATCATGAAAGACATACTTTGCATCATGGGGACTCGGGACACCCTGAAAGTCAGCCAAGGAAGGAGGTTTGGGTCGCAGAAGACACAGCCCAGCAGGGTTTTAAGACGGAGTCTCGCTCTGTCGCGCAGGCTGGAGTGCAGTGGTGCCATCTCGGCTCACCGCCACCTCCACCTCCCGGGTTTGAGCAATTCTCCCACCTCAGCCTCCCGAGTAGCTGGGATCACAGGCACCCACCACCACGCCCGGCTAATTTTTGTATTTTTAGTAGAGATGGGGTTTCACCATGTTGGCCAGGATGGTCTCGATCTCCTGACCTTGTGATCCGCCCACCTTGGCCTCCCAAAGTGCTGGGATTATAGGCATTAGCCACCATGCCCGGCCCAAAATCTGAGACTTTCACTGTACTTGTGACTTTTTTTCTTTTCTTTTTCTTTTTGAGACAGAGCCTTGCTTTGTTGCCCAGGCTGGAGCGCAATGGCACGGTCTCAGCTCACTGCAACCTCCATCTCCCACATTCAAGCCTCAGCCTCCCAAGTAGCACGTGCCACCATGCCCAACTAATTTTTGTATTTGTTAGTAGAGATGGGGTTTCACCATGTTGGCCCAGAGGGTCTTGAACTCTTGACCTCAGGTGATCCACCCACCTCAGCCTCCCAATGTGCTGGGATTACAGGCCTGAGCCATAGCACACAGCTGTCTCAGTAGGTATTTATAGCATGTCCTTGGCATTCATAGTTCTGGGACTCTCATATAAAGGAAGCAGCACTGGTCACAGCTGGGGAAACTGAGGCACATCAGCATTAAACCCCTTGCCCTGGATCCAAAGGCTGTCAATACATTGGGCTGTAGAGAATAAATGGGTGACAATGACTCTCTGGTCAGAGTGGACCACAGCTTCTGACTGGGCAGGCATGGTGAGAGCTGCCTGGAAGGACCACAAGGAGAGGTCCTAGGAAGCCTGTGGGCATGGCTTCCACGTGACATCAAAGGAAAAGCAGGGCAGAGGAGGGGTGAATTGACAGGAGGAACACTGGCCCGGCACAGCCCACAACGGGATGAGCGCCCCGTCAGTGAGGGGTATGCAAGGGCTGGTGGAGCAGGTGGCTGGCTGGACCTCCCGGGGTCATGCACAGGGGCCCTTGCCCTTACCATGATGCCAGTGAGCAGGCACACGCCCTTCCCGCAGTAGGTGTGGGGCACCATGTCGCCATAGCCGATGGAGAGGAAGGTGATGGAAATCAACCACATGGCGCCCAGGAAGTTGCTGGTCACTTCCTGCTTGTCGTGGTACCTGGGGGCCAGGGTGGAAGAGGGAGGGTTCAGTCAGTTTACTCCTTCCCTGCTGCCTCCATCACGCCCCCTGGGGTTGCGCCAGGGCTGCATGGGGGCTGTGTCCTGTGAGCTCAGGACATGTGCACCCTCTCCCCAGACAGCGCTCCCACATTCCCTTTGCCTGCCCCCCCCCAGACAACGCTCCCACAATCCCTTTGCCTGCCCCCCAAGCTGCTTCCCCAGACGGGGCAGAGAGAGGGGCCCAGGTGAGGTTGCATGAACATACAATCCCCTCCCAACGACAGACACACACAGACAGGAGGACGGGTGAGCACAGCACCAGGAGCTGCGGGAGGTGGAGGCAAGGATTCAGGTCAGACACCAGGAAGAACTTCCCCAGCCAGCGAGGCCCCAAGGAGGGAGGAGCACTGTCTGGGGAGGTGGGAGGCTGGAGGATCACGCCCCGGGACTCGAGTAAAGAAGGGCTGCCCATATATGAAGGACATAGGCTGGGGGACAGCATGAGTCCCCCACTCCTCCCTGACTTCAGCCAGAGGGGTGGCAAAGAGGCTCTGCCTGTGGCCATGCTGGGGGCAGAGGGCTTGGGTCTCTGGGTCTGGGGGTGGCTCTAGGATCTGTTCCCACTCAGCTCTCAGCCTCCAAATCCCCTTGGCCTCGTTCTGGGGGCAGGGTCCCCTCTGACCTGGCTTCCAGCTAACCCACTCCTTCCCAGGGCTTCGGTCATCTGAGCCCCAAGCCAGCCTCTGTGGGGTTCAAGATCAGAGGCCAACTGGGGTAGCACGGACAGAGCAGGATCTTCAGGGGAGACCCGTGCCAGGCACGGTGGGTGACAGAGCCCAAGGACAGGGCTGGGTCAGAGGCTCCAGAGGGAAGGAGAGGGAGATCCCCCCAAAGATTGGCCGTTTGGGGGTCCCCACTCCTGTGGAGGTCAAATGCCACTCCAGGCACCTCTAGTCTGGGCTTCTAGGATGCTTGCTGGGTGGGGGCCCAGGGACTGACCCCATCTTATACCGAAACATCTGAGCCCCAAGCTGCCTGACCCACAGAGGGTAGGAGGGGAGGGGGGCCCTCTAGCAGGTGAGTGGGTGAGCCCCAGACCCGGAGGAAGCAATGGTGGGGTGCCACGGGACCCCCCAGGAGCAGGGCGGGGGGACATGCGGAAGGCAGGGTGGGTCAGAGCGAGGCAGGCAAGGGGGCTTGAAGCGTTGTTGCCAGGCTCAGAATTTAGGATTGGCTGCCCGCCCGCCCCGTGCCCCTCCCCCACCTGGGGCAGAGCCCTGCAAGGACCCGTCGTGGACCTCAGGGATACCGGATGAGGAGCACCCCATACCCCGACCCTAGTTCTGACCCCACCCTGAGGGGTGGGGAAGGGCTGTGGGAGCTGCCTAGGGGAACGTCAGGGGACCACGGAGATCCCTGGAAGCCTTGACAGCCAGAGGAACTGAGGCCTTCATCCCTGAGAGCCGGACATCAGGCCCAGGCAGGGGCCGTGGGGGCATGGGGGGCGGGAGGCTGGACGGAGGGATGAGGATGGGATGCTGAGGGCAAGCAGGGGTCCAGCGAGGGACCCCCCGCAGGACCCCTCCAGGGCCTTCACCAGCTAAGCGCAGGGCAGGGAGACCCTCTCCCAGATAAGGCCCCTCACACCCAGTCTCAGCGGAGCCTCTCCCGCCTTTGAGGCCACCAGGACTCAGGCCTCTGGGCAAGTCCCTTTGCCAGCCAGAGCCTCAGTTTCCCTCTCTGTCAAATGGGCTGATGGCCCACCACTGCCCAGGGGTATTCACAACAGACTCCCTCCTGTCTGGAGGTCCCCAAGGTGTGGCTAGCTTTCCTTCACCCCAGAACGATTCATCTTTTTGTTTGTTTGTTTTGGTTGGAGTGCAGTGGCCTGATCTCAGCTCACCGCGATTCTCCTGCTGGGAATACAGGCAGGCGCCACCCCGCCCAGCCCATCCCAGATCCATTTGTCTTGGGAGGAAATGTGGAGCTCCCAGGGATGAACTGCGCAAACACATCAGAGCCAAGCCCTTCCTTAGTCCCCCGCTCTCCGGACACAAGGGCCCCGAGACTCAGAGAGGACGCCCAGCGGAGCGCCTGCGCCCGCCCGAGATGGGGGGCTGACCCCGGCCCACCCTGCCAGGCCCGTTCTCCCTGCCTCCCTCCCCTTGCGGCAGCTAATCTTAAATTCCTGGCGGCTGGGGGATGGCGGCAGCGGTGGCAGCGGCTGCTCTGCGCACACAGCTCAGCCGACGTTGGGACTCACATGTTTTCCCTAAAGTCCGGTGGAGCGGGCAGGGGGGAAAACGAGAGCTGGTTAAACGTGGGAGGTGGGAGACAGAGGAGGGAGGAGGCGTCCCTGTGCCAGCTGCCTCCGCGCCGGGGCCAGAGAGCAGGGGTCCGCCTCCCAGAGAGCCGAGGGGCCGGCCGGGAGAAGGAGGCTCAAGAGACCCTTGTGGGGAGGTTGAGGAAGAGGGAGCTGGGGTCCCTCCCTGGTTGAGGGCAGCTGGGGACACAGGGCTGGGTCCCCGGGGAGGATGATCACTGAAGCCACAGACTGGGCGACAGGAGGCACCATGGAGGTCTTGCAGTCGGGGAGACGGAAGCAATGGCCAGGGTCAGGGTCCAGGGGAGCTCAGGATCCGTGAAATGAACAGGCACGGAGGTCCAGGGAGAGGGGGGCTGGGGCGGGGGTCCCTGAGGCCGCCTCGGCCCAGGCCCGGGCGTGGGGGCTCCGGGGACGGGGGCGCACCTCTCGCAGACGCGCACGGTCCAGGCTGCGATGATCCAGGAGGAAATGCTGAAGACGAGCAGCACTGTGCCGGGGCAGATCGTCATGAGCGTCTTCATGACGAAGCGCGTGTTGAAGGTGATCTTGTTGAGGGCCCCGATGCTACGGCTCGACGCGTCCGTGAAGATTTTGCTGTGCAGAAGCATCACCCGGCCCAGCAGGTAGAGGCGCAGGAACATGGGGATGGACAGCAGCACGTCCACGTCGGCCTCGGCCACCGACGGCGCGTACGTGAAGGCCAGCCGCGCCGTCCACGTGAAGCGGTAGTGGCCGGGCACCGGGTGAATGGCGCACACCGCCAGCTCCAGCGAGATGAGGAACACGCGCTCGCAGGTCATGGCGATGCGCCAGTCATCCGCCCCGTTGTCCACCATGAACAGCTGTGGAGGGAAGAGGGGCCAGCCATGGGTGTCAGACACGCCCCGGCGCTCCCCGCCCAGCCCCGGACCCCCCAGAGTGGTGTCAGCCTGGCCTGAAACCCCACAGGCTTGGATTTTTCTTTTTTCCTTTCTTTCTTTTTTTTTTTTTTTTTTTGAGACCGAGTTTTGCTCTTGTCACCCAGGCTGGAGTGCAATAGCCTGATCTTGCCTCACTGCAATCTCCATCTCCCATCTGAGAGCGATTCTCCTGCCTCAGCCTCCCAGGTAGCTGAGATTACAGGCACCCACCACCACGCCTGGCTAGTTTTCATATTTTTAGTAGAGACGAGTTTTCACTATGTTGGCCAGACTGCTCTCGAAATCCTGACCTCAGGCAATTGCCCACCTCAGCCTCCCAAAGTGCTGAGATACAGTCGTGAGCACCATGCCCAGCCTCGTGTTAATTTTCTTTCTTTCTCTCTTTTCTCTCTTTCTTTCTTTCGAGTCTGCCAGCAGTGACACCGTCTCGGCTCACTGCAACCTCCGTCTCCCAGGCTGAAGCCATTCTCCTGCCTCAGCCCCGAAGTAGCTGGGACTATAGACATGCACCACCATGCCCAGCTAATTTTTTTATTTTTATTTTTAGTAGAGACGGGATTTCACCATGTTGGCCAGGCTGGTCTCGAACTCCTGACCTCCAGTCATCTGCCTCCCTCCCAAAGTGCTGGGATTCTTAGCCAGGATTTTTCTTTTCTTTTTCCTTTTTTTTTTTTTTCAAGTTCAGGTCAGATGGGTAATGTGCCGATGACGTAACAAGGTTTAAGGGTGGCACATCTCACACAAGCGTGTGAACACCCAATCATCATACTCATGAACTACAAAAGGATCTCTTTTTCCTTTTTTTTTCGAGACAAGGACTTGCTGTGTTGCCCAGACCAGAGTGCAGTGGCACAATTACAGCTCACTGTAATTGTGAGTTGTAGTGACCTCCTGGGCTCAAGTGATCCTCAGGCCTCAGCCTCCTGAGGAGCTGGGATTACAGGCATGCATCACCATGCCTGGCTAATGTTTTACATTTTTGGTAGAGATGGTGTCTCCCTATGTTGCCCAGGCTGGTCTCAAACTCCTGGCCTCAAGTGTCCTCCTGCCTTGGAACTCAGATCTAGAATGCTGGGATCACTGGTGAGCAACCACCCCAGCTTTGAATATTTCCAAGAGAAGTCAGAAACGTGACCTCATATGCAAAACTCTCTAGTTCTCAACACTGGCCACAATTTGAACTACATAGCAGATGAGTGTTCCCCCAAAAATTCAACATAGAGTTACTAATGACCCAGCATTCCCAGTCCTAGACAGACTCAGAGAAATGAAAACAAGTGTTTAAGCAAATCCTTAGACAGACACTTTCACAACAGCACGATCCACAACCTCCAGAAGTGGAAACAGGATGGCTGTGGTGGCTCTGGCCTGTAATCCCAGTGCTTTGGGAGGCTTGAGGACAGAAATTTGAGACCAGCCTAGGCAACATGGCAAAACCCCATCTCTACTGAAAATACAAAAAAATTAGCCAGGTGTGGTGGCGTGTACCTGTAATCCCAGCCTGGGGAGGCTGAAGCACAAGAATCATTTGAACCCGGGAGGTGGAGGTTGCAGTGAGCCAAGACTGTGCCACTGCACTCCAGCCTGGGCAACAGAGTAAGACTGTCTCGGAAAAAAAAAAGGAGGTCAGATGTGGTGGCTCATGCCTGTAATCTTTGGGAAGATTTGGGAAGCAGAGGCGGGTAGATCATCAGAGGTCAGGAGTTCGAGACCAGCCTGGCCAACATGGTGAAACCCGGTCTCTACAAAAATACAAAAATTAGCTGGGAATGGGGGCACGACCCGGTCTCTATAAAAATACAAAAATTAGCTGGGAATGGGGGCATGAGCCTGTAATCCCAGGTACCTGGGAGGCTAAGGCAGGAGAATCACTGGAAGCTGGGAGGCGGAGGTTGCAGTGAGCTGAGATTGTGCCATTGCACTCCAGCCTGGGCAACACGAGCAAGACTCCATCTCAAACAAAAAAAAAAAGAAAACTTACGTAGAGATGGGGTCTCGCTCTGTTGCCCAGGCTGGTTTCGAACTCCTGGGCTCCAGCAATCCTCCTGCCTTAGCCTCCCAAAGTGCTGGGATTCCAGGTGTGCACACCCGGCCCTTCACTGTACTTTTCTCTTCCTTCTGAACGTTATGTATAACTCCTAAGTATCAAGTTTTTCCTTTTTCACGTGTCATTTTAAAAATAAGAAGCAATAAAGTCATTCTAAAATAAGAAAAAGAAAAAAAAATCACTTCCTTAAAATGTGGCGGCCTTGCGTTCTAGGGGCCTCCTCCGCTCACACATCCGCAGAGCGCACAGCGTTGACATAAAGGACACCCTGCAGTACCACTGCTACCCCCCCAACCCTGGGGGCCTCGATGGGGGACCCTGACCATGTCCGGGGCCAGGCCTGGAGGAGGTGAGTGGAGCACCAAGATACATAACATCTGTCAGTTACGGAGCTGGGACCAATCATATTGGAGCTGGAGGCAAAGGTAACATCGGGAATGCGTCCACACCCCCTCTCCCCACCCCCCATGCCCCGCCCTTTTTTTTTGAGACCTGATCTTGCTCTGGCAGGATCACAGGTTACTCCGGCCTCAAACTCCTTCCTTTTTTTTTTTTTTTCCTTTAGAGGAGGGGGTCTTGCTGTGTTGCTGCCCGCACTGCCTCTGGTTTTTTTTGTTTTGTTTTTGAGATGGAGTTTCATTCTGTCCCCCAGGCTGGTGGCCCCATCATGGCTTGCTGCAGCTTTGACCTCCCTGGGCTCAGGTGATCCTCCCACCTCAAGCTCCCAAGTAGCTGGAACTACAGATGTGTACCAACATGGCTGGCCAATTTTTTAAAAAATTTTTGTGTAGAGACAGAGTTTCACCATGTTGCCCAGGCTGATCTTGAACCCGGGCTCAAGTGATCCTTCTGCCTCAGCCTTCCAAAGTATTGGGATTACAGGTGTGAGCCACTGCGTTCAGCTTGAATTACACTGAAAAAAATAAAAGGGCTGGGTGTGGTGGCTCACGCCTGTAATCCAAGCACTTTGGAGGACAAGGCAGGCGGATAGGTCAGGAGTTCAAGACCAGCCTGACCAACATGATGAAATCCCGTCTTAAAAAAAAAAAAAAGTGGAGTCCATGGCTCACACCTATAATCCCAACACTTGGGGAGGCCAAGGGAGGAGGATCACTTGAGCCCAGTTTTCTTTATATAAAAAAAACAATGGTTTTAAATTTAGCAGGGCATGGTGGTCTGTGCCTGTGGTCCCAGCTACTTGGAAGACTGAGGCAAAAGGACTGCCTGATCCCAGGAAGTGGAAGTTGCAGTGAGCTCTGACGGCACCATGTACTCCAGCCTGGGGGACAGAGCAAGATCCTGTACTTAAAAAGAGAAACAGGCCCGGTGTGGTGGCTCACGCCTGTAATCCCAGCACTTTGAGAGGCTGAGGTGGGTGGATCACTTGAGGTCAGGAGTTCGAGACCAGCCTGGCCAACATGGTGAAACCTGGTCTCTACAAAAAATACAAGAATTAGTTGGGCGTGGTAGCAGGAGCCTGTAATCCCAGCTACTCGGGAGGCTGAGGCAGGAGAACCACTTGAACCTGGGAGGTGAGGGTTGCAGTTAACTGAGTTGTGCCACTGTACTCTAGCCTGGATGACAAAGTGATACTCCATCAAAAAAACAAAAAAAAACAAAAAAAAATCCCACAAGTGTGTGTGTATGTATATATATATATATATATACATATATATATATATATATATATATATATATGAAATTCACATGCCAGGAATGGTGGCTCACACCTGTAATCCCAGCACTTTGGGAGCCCAAGGCAGCAGATCATGAAGTCAGGAGTTCGAGACCAGCCTGGCCAACATGGCGAAACCCTATCTCTATTAAAAACACAAAAATTAAATTAGCCAGGCATGGTGGCACATGCCTGTAATCCCAGCCATTCAGGAGGCTAAGGCAGGAGAATTGCTTGAACCTGGGAGGTGGAGGTTGTGGTGAGCCGAGATCGTGCCATTGAACTCCAGCCTGGGCAACAGAGCAAGACTCCATCTCAAAAAACAAAATGAAAGAAATTCACAAATCCTACAATTCTCCCATTTAAAATGCACAATTCAGCGGCATTTAGTACATTCAGTGTTGTGCAGCCACCACTTCTATTTAATTTCAAAACACTTCCATCACCCCAAAAGGAAGCCCTGTCCCCATTAGCAGTTGCTCCCTTTCTCAGCCCCCGGCAACCACTGATCTCCTTTCTGTCTCTGCGGATTTGCATCTTCTGAAAATTTCACATAAATGGAAGCACGTGATTTGTGGCCGTTCCTGTCTGGCTTCTTCCGCTAAGCGTCCTATTTCTGAGGTTCACCCGTGTTCAGTATCAGAAATTGTTATGAGTTGACTTGTGTTCTGCTGTAAAAGATATGCTGGCATCCTAACCTCTAATACCTTGGAATGTGTCCTTATATGGAGACAAGGTCTTTATAGAGGTCATCTCGTCAAATGAGGTCATTGTAATGAGGTCGGCTAGTTAAGATGATTCCTGGCCTGGAATCAGGCCAGGCGCAGTGGCTCATGACTGTAATCACAGCACTTCAGGAGGCTGAGGCGAGAGGATTGCTTGAGCCCAGGAGTTCAAGACCAGCCTGCCCAACACGGTAAGACCCCCCTTTCTACAAAAAAAATCAAAAAAATTACAAATGAGCTGGGGGTGGTGGCAAGTGCCTGTAATCCCAGCTACTTGGGAGCTGAGGTGGGAGGACTGCTTAAGCCCGGGATGTCGAAGCTGCAGTGATCTGTGATCAAGCCACTGAATTCCAGTGTGGGCGACAGAGTGAAACACTGTCTCTAAAAAAAAAAAAAGGTGGAATCATCTGATTATAATTACAGTGGGCCCTAATCCAATAATGACTGGTGTTCTTATAAAAAAAAAAATGGGGGGAAAATTTGGACACAGACACTCTCACAGGGAGAATAGCATGTGAGCCTCAGGCCCAGATCAGAGAGGACAGCTCCTAAGCCAAGAAATCCCAAAATTGCCAATAGTCACCAAAAGCTAGGAGAGGGGCCTGGGACAGATTCTGTCTCGTGGTGACTCTCAGAAGGAACTAACCGTACTAACACCTTGATCTCAGATGTCCACACGCCAGAACTTTCAGACAATACATTTCTGTTGTTTCAGTGTTTCATTCTTTTGTTAAGGTTTAATAGACTGGGCGCAGTGGCTCACGCCTGTAATCCTAGCACTTTGGGAAACTGAGGTGGGCGGATCACCTGAGGTCAGGAGTTCGAGACCAGCCTGGCCAATATGGAGAAACCCCATCTCTACTAAAAATACAAAAATTTGCCGGGCATGGTGGTGCATGCCTGTAATCCCAGCCACCCAGGTGATTGAGGCAGGAGAATCGCTTGAACTTGGTTGGCAGAGGTTGCAGTGAGCTAAGATTGTGCCACTGCACTCCAGCCTGGGTGACACAGTGCGACTCCATCTCAAAAAAAAAAAAAAAGGTTGAATGGTACATTATACAGGTGCACTACATTTTATTTATCCATTCAAGCCTGGATAGACATTTAGACATTGCTTCTTTTTCTTTTCTTTTTTTTTTTTGACAGTCTTGATTTGTCACCTAGGCTGGAGTACAGTGGTGTGATATTGCTCACTGCAACCTCCACCTCCCAGGTTCAAGTGATTCTCACGCCTCAGCCTCCCAAGTAGCTGGGACTACATGCACCTGACATAACGCTTGGCTAATTTTTGTATTTTTGTAGAGATGGAGTTTTGCCATGTTGGCCAGGCTGGTCTTGAACTCCTGACCTCAAGAGATCCACCTGCCTTGGCCTCCCAAAGTGCTGGGATTCCAGGCGTGATTTTTGGCTACTTGTTATCAACGTGCGTGTGTGGCCGGGCAACGTGGCTTAGGCCTGTAAAATCCCAGCACTTTGGGAGGGGGAGGTGTGCTGATTACTTGAGCCCAGGAGTTTGAGGCCAGCCTGGGGAATATGGGGAGACACCATCTCTACAAGACAATACAAAAATTAGCCAGGTGTGATGGTGCGCGCCTGTAGTCCAAGCTACTCAGGAGACTGTGGCAGGAGAATCTCTCGAACACAGAGGAGGTCAGGGCTATGATCGCATCACTGCACTCCAGCCCTGGCCACGGAGTGAGACCCTGTCTCAAAAACTAAATAAATAGGCCAGGACCAGTGGCTCACACCTATAATCCCAGCACTTTGGGAGGCTGAGGCAGGCAGATCATTGGAGGTCAGAAGTTCAAGACCAGCCTGGCCAACATGGTAAAGCCCCATCTCTACTAAAAATACAAAAATTAGCCGGGCATGGTAGCTCACACCTGTAATCCCAGCTACCTGGGAGGCTGAGGCAGGAGAATCGCTTGAACCCAGGAGGCGGAGGTTGCAGTGAGCCGAGATCACACTACTGCACTCCAGCCTGTAAACACCTGTGTGTCCCAGAGTCTCAGCTCAGCCCCTCACTTTCTCACTACCTATTCTTTTTTGGAAATAATCAATTAAAATTAAAACACAGATGTGTGCTTCAAGGAAATCTAGAATGATGGAAACTGTGTGTCTTTATGGAGGCCATTTTTCTATCAGGAGCCAATTATTCATCCTTTTATATTTTGGGGGAATGGGGTCCCAGGTGGGCTGGTGTGGGGGGGATCTGACGTTTGGAGAGCGGACCTGCTTCCTGCAGCATTCAGCACTGACCTGGATCTCCCGGGCATGGTAGAGGACAACGAGACCCAGCAGGATGGCTGTGGAGAGGCTGATGAGGCATTTGAGCGCGAATGAGTACAGAGACTCCTGCGGAAAGAGAGAAGGCAGAGCCGGATGGACCCTGGAGGTGGCGGGTGGTGCTCTCATCCCCCTACCCTGGCTCCTAGACAAGGGAGTCAGCCAAATGGGGCTCTTTCCAGTGGCTTCCCATATTGTACCCCGACTTTCTGCTAGTTCTCCAGTCCTGTGCGTGAAACAGCTTCATCAGGGCTGGCGTGCAGCAGGTGCTGTGCTCAGGAAGTGGTGTTCTCCTGCCCTCATTCCTGGGGACTGGGCTGATGGCAAGATGTGTCTAGTGCTTCACAGTTTATAAGGCCCGGCGTCACCTGGGCACAGCCCTTCACAGTTTACAAGACCTGGCCTCACGTGGGCACAGCCCTTCACAGTTTATGAGGCCCGGCCTCACGTGGGCACAGTAAGTCACAGTGTATAAGGCCCGGCCTCACGTGGGCACAGCACTTCACAGTTTATAAGGCCCGGCCTCACGTGGGCACAGCACTTTACAGTTCATAAGGACCGGCCTCACGTGAACACAAGTCACAGTGTATAAGGCCCAGCCTCACGTGGGCATGGCACTTCACAGTTTATAGGCTGACACAGCCTTGATCTCTCTCCATCCTCACACACTCTTGGTGGCATGAGGGGACCCACAACCAGGCTCATAACCTGCACACACTCACTCTCGGAAGGGAGGAAGCTCTTCCGTTGCTCCCTGGAGCAGGCCCATTCTGGGGATCCCCTGTCCTTGGGGGAAGCCCCCTCTCTGCCTTAAGCCAGGGTGCAGCCCCTTGACACCCAGCAGGGAATGGGCTGAAACCTTCCCTCCCCACGTGCAGCCTCCCTGCTACCTTCCCGGAGATGGGTATGCTGGAGGCCAGGAACCCCTCACCTCCAGGGGCCCCCCAACACCCCCTACCTCCTGGGGGGCCCGGCCACCCCCAGCCCCATGCCAAGAAAGCCAGCGGGCCCAGTGGAGCCTCCCTGGGGTGCCTGGGAGGACCGCGCCCACCTTGGTATACACGCCCCAGGACAGCTCAGTCTCCGTCACCATGACGACGACGCCAAACATGCCGAAAATGAGGGCATAGTCACTGAGGCGCTTCCGCTTCTCAAACAGCGCCCGCCGGTGGCCCAGGCGGTGGCCCACATTTGAGGGCTTCCCCGAGCCCCTCCGCCCACCAGCCTCATCTTCCTCATCATCCTCGTCATCGTCCTGGTCCTGGGGCTGCCCCCGGCGGCTGCCGGGCGAGGGCACGGCCGGCTCACTCTTGGCCACCACCACCTGGAGGCCTGGGCTGTGCGGGGGCTGCGGGGGGCAGCCAGCCTCGGGGTCCGGAGGGTCTCGTCCCAGGGCGCCCGGCCCACTGCCCAGCGGCCGCCCCACGCTGCCATTGTAGCTGTGGCTGTTCATGACTACCTGGGTGCAGGGGTTGGGTTCGCTGCAGGCCGCCCGGGGCCCGGCATGGCTCAGCGGCAGGGCTCCTGGGCTGACCTGCAAGGACAGAGAGGGACGTAGTCACAGTAGGGTCCAGCTCACTGACAAGAGAGACAAGGACCATCCCGGCCATCCCAGAACATTCTAAGGCTCAGGAGTGGCCTTGGAGCCAGTGAACCCAGAGTGCTGACACACGTGGGTTTACCATCCCAAACATTTGAGTCAACCTGAATCCCTCCCCTCCTCAAAGCCCTCCTGTGGCTCCCCACTGCCGTCCCATTGGAAAAATAAACTCCAGAGCCGGGCATGGTGGTGCCGCTCTGGTAACAGCAGCTACTTAGGAGGCCGAGGCAGAAGGATCACTTGAAGTCAGGAGTTTGAAGCCGGCCTGGCCAACATGGTGAAGACCCCATCTCTACTAAAAATATAAAAATTAGACAGGTGCAGTGGTGCACGCCTGTCATCCCAGCTACTCGGGAGGCTGGCGCAGCTTGAACCCAGGAGGCAGAGGCTGTAGTGAGCCTAGATCTCACCACAGCACTCCAGCCTGGGTGGCAGAGTGAGACTATGTTTCAAAAAAACAGAAAAAGAAAAAATAAACTCCAGAGCTGGGCCTGGTGGTGCACGCTCGAAATCGCAGCTACTTAGAGGTCAAGGCTGAGACTGGAGGATTGCTTGAGCCTCGGAGTTTGAATCCAGCCTGGACAACATAGCAAGATCCTATCTCTAAAAAATAAATACAAACAAAATAAAATAAAACACCAAACTCTTCATCATGGCCGAGGGGCCCTCTGTATCTGGTTCCCACATATCTCGTCCTTCTTACTCTCCCCAGACTCAATCTGGCCTCCCGATCACCAAATTCCGACAAGCTCATCCTTCTCCAAGCCTTGGCACAGGCGGTGCCCTCTAACTGGAACACCTCCCTACCAGAACCCTGCCTGCCGACTTTCTGTGTATCCAAATACCTAGAATGATGCCTAGCAAACAGGTGACACTGAGTGAACACTTGCTGAATGCCGGAAGATGAAATCTACCAGCAGACTTGCCTGAGAGGATAGGCTGGCTAACGACATGCTTAGAAGGTCGTTTTCTTTTTTCTTTTTTTTGAAATGGAGTTCTTGTAGCCCAAGCTGGAGTGCAGTGGTGCGATCTCAGCTCGCCACAACCTCTGCCTCCCAGGTCCAAGCGATTCTCCTGCCTCAGTCTCCCGAGTGGTCAGGATTACAGGCATGCACCACCACGCCCGGCTAATTTTGTATTTTTAGTAGAGACGGGGTTTCTCGGTCTTGGTCAAGCTGGTCTTGAACTCCTGATCTCAGATGATCCACCCGCCTCGGCCTTCCAACGTGCTGGGATCACAGGCATGAGCCAGGCTATTGAGGGGCACCCTGTGTAATCACAGGGCGATGTCCTGTGGCATCATGGTGACAGCAGGGAATGCAATGATGATGACATGATCACGCTCACCAAGACACTGCTGATGCCGGGTCCCTGGATCCAGCTTATCAGACTCTCACCTGCCCTGCCCAGCGCAGTATCTCAGACCCTCACGTGCACTCCCCACTTGCTCTGTAGCCCAGGCTGGAGTACCATGGGGTGATCCTCACTCACTGCAGCCTCGGACTCCTGGGCTCAAGCGATCCTCCCACTTCAGCCTCCCAAGTAGGACTGCAGGTATGTGCCACCTCTCCAGCTAATGATTTGTTTTTCAGAGATCAGATGAGATTGGGTGCATTGAGGGTGGTATGGCCATAGATTATTTATTTATTATTATTATATATTTTTGGAGATGGAGTCTCACTCTTGTTGCCCAGGCTGGAGTGCAGTGGCATGATCTTGGCTCACTGCAACCTCCGCCTCCTGGGTTCAAGCAATTCTCCTGCCTCAGCCTCCTGAGTAGCTGGGATTACAGATGCACACCACCACACCTGGCTGATTTTTTTGTAATTTTAGTAGAGACAGGGTTTCACCATGTTATCCAAGATGGTCTCAATCTCCTGACCTTGTGATCCACCCGTCTCAGTCTCCCAAAGTGCTCAGATTACAGGCATGAGCCACCACGCCCAAACTGGTTTATTTTTATTTTTAGTAGAGATGAGGTCTTGCTACGTTGTCCAGGCTGGTGAATTCCTGGGCTCCAGTGATCCTCCCTCCTCAGCCTCTCAAAGTGTTGGGATTACAGGCATGAGCCACTGCACCCAGCCCCGGGTTCCATTCTTTATGTAAGTGTTCTGAATCCTCCTAACACTGCCAAGAAGTGGGTCCTGAGATTTGGCCAGTTTTGCGGATGGGGAAACTGCATGCTGTTGCGAAAGGACCTGCCTGAAGCCACGCCATCTTGCAAGGAAGATTCTGGACCAGTCTCCTTTGTGGGATTTTCCCAACAAGCTAGGCAGGGGTGGGTGGAGGACCAAGTGTTGTCTCCTTTGAAATGGTCACAACAGCATGAGCTGGGGGTCCCCCACGTGCCAGGCCAGAGAGAAGGGTTGAGGGGCAGCTGTGTGCACAAGCAGGACACTTCCCTCCCCCGCTGGGGGTGACAGGCTAAGAGACCGTCATTCCAGGACACAGCAGGTGAGCCACACGGCGCGGTGGCACAGACCTGCTATCCCAGCACTTTGGGAGGCCAAGGTGGACGGATCACTTGAGGTCAGGAGTTCGAGACCAGCCTGACCAACATGGCGAAACCCTGTCTCTACTAAAACTACAAAAATTAGCCAGGTGTGGTGGTGGGCATCTGTAATCCCAGCTACTCGGGAGGCTGAGGCAGGAGACTCGGTTGAACCTGGGAGGCAGAGTCTGCAGTGAGCTGAGATCGTGCCCCTACACTCCAGCCTGGGTGATAGAGTGAGACTCCGTCTTAAAAAAAAAAAAAGATGAGCCACACTGCTGGGTGGGACACGGGTGACAATGGTGACCCTGGCCACCGCACACATTGCAAGACCACCTGTGCCTTTTCCCGGCACTCCCCACACTGTGTCTGTCCTCACACTATGTGTCTCTAGATACTAGTGCCAGCACACAGGAGTACGAGAATCATTCCTTCATGGCTGGGCAAAGTGACTCACGCTGGTAATCCCAGCACTTTGGGAGGCCGAGGTGGGTGAATCATCTGAGGTCAGGAGTTCAAGACCAGCCTGGCCAACACAGTGAAACCCTGTCTCTACTAAAAATACAAAAGTTAGTCAGGTGTGGTGGTGGACACCTGTGATCCCAGCTACTCGGGAGGCTGAGGCAGGAGAATAGCTTGAACCCAGGAGGCGGAGGTTGCAGTGAGCCAAGATTGTGCCATTGCACTCCAGCCTGGGCAACAAGAGTGAGACTCCATCTAAAAAAAAATAAACAAATAAAAAAGGCAAAATCCTGTCTCTTCCAAAAAATATAAAAATTAGCTGCGTGTGGGAGGCTGAGACACAAGAATCACTTGAACCTGGGAGGCAGAGGATGCAGGGAGCCAAGATTATGCCACTGTAGTCCAGTCTGGGTGACAGAGTGAGACCCTGTCTCCAAAAAAAAAAAAAAAAAAGAATCATTCCTTCAATGGCCGGGTGACCTCATGAATCTCACAACTTGTCCTGTCCCTCCCCACCCTCACCTGGCACATCAATCAGGCTGTGGTTTCCTGGGACCAGGTGCTTCGCAGCTTATAAGGCCTGACCTCCCACAGGCCCAGCACGTCCCAGTTTATAAGGCCTTGCCCCATGTAGCCTGGTACTCCACAGTTTATCAGGCCTGAACTTCTGCAAGCCCAGCACTTCACAGTCTATAAGGTCTGGCCTCCTGTGGGCCCAGCATTTGACAAGTTTATGAGGCTGACCTCGGCCCCGATCTTCCCCTAACCTCACAAATACTTAGGTGGGCCTTCTGCTCTGAGTCTCAAATCTCTGCCCAGCAGCGGAACGTCCGCTGGCTGCCAGGTGGGGCTGGGAGCTTGTACTAGGGTGTACCCAGGGACTCCAGATCCTGTCCTCATCCAGGGGGCCCAGGAAAACTCAGGCACCCCTTCCACCATCCCCCTGAGGGTGCAAAAGTTCCCCACCCTGGACGGGGGACATGGGGAGGAGAAGCGGGTAGCCTGGTAGAGGGGGTGTGGGCCTCCAAGGGCCTCTGTAAACGACCTTCTGAAACGCACCAATGAAGATGTAATTTGGGGATGTGACTCAGCCACCCGACGCACGGGCCAAATTCAGCCGTGTGTCTGCCATGTTCCTCCTCGCCTGGCAGCCGCGTCCTAAGGTGCCCTGGGCAGGGAGGGGGTGGGGAGGAGGAGAGAAATGGCAAGTGGCTTCCAAGAGGGTGGAGGGCTTTCCTGGGACCCACCACGTGGTCTGGTGGACGGGGGCTCTTCCTGTGTTTTGAGCCCAAGATTGGAATGATCACACATAATCCCCGTCACCACCGGCAAGCAAGGTGGCATTCCTATTCCCATTTTACAGATGGGAGACAGAGCTCAGAGAAGTTCAGCGCCTTTTGGCCAAGGTCACCCAGCCAGGAAAGGCAGGGACTAAATTAGTGCCATCTAGGTGTGGCAGGTGGCAGGGTCTGCTTTCTGGGAGGGGAACCAGCCTGGTTCCCTTGAGAAGCCAGGAGCTTGGAGCAGAGAACCGATGTGTACCTGGCCCTTCCCCGTTCCTGGGTACATATCCCCTCCTCTACTGCAATCTGAGCTTGACACTGGCATCCCTGGGACCCTCAGGGATTCCCAGAGACCCAGGAGCCCCTGCAAACTCTCAGCCAAGGTTTAGATGTCCATGAAAGGGTATGTTTTTCTGAGTGGCAGCCCTGGGTTTGCCAAGTGAGGAATACCACCCTATTAGCCAGGAATGCACCTGGAGTTCCAGCTACTTGGGAGACCAAGGCAGGAGATGGATTGAGAAGCTAGAGACCAGCCCAGGAGCTAGCGACCAGCCTGGACAACACAGATACATCCTGTCTCTAACAAAAGACAAACATTCGACGGGGTGTATTTGGGTTGGAAGGTCTTTGATACTGCCTTCCTTTTACTACCCTGTCTGGTCATGATATCTCCCTTCCCTGAAGCCTGGGGTGAGGGGATGAGCAGAGAACCCCCTTCTATACCCTCCCTGGAGACACAGACTTCTGGGGAAATCTGGTGTTGGGGGAGGGGGGGACCAAAGAGAGCTCTTGAGGAGAGGATGAGGGTGGCAGGGAGCAGGGCTGATGGCTCCTCTTAGATTCCCTGCCCAACAGGATACAAGAAGAGACAGAAACCAGCCAGGATCCCAGAGCCGTCCAGCGAACATTTTTACAAATGACAGGTTGGTTGACGCAGCCACTGAAGAGGGGCCCTCAGGCACCCCTGCCAGGGAGCAAGCTACTGCCCACTCCTCGGCCACCTGCTTTGTAAAAGCTCCCCGTGGTGCCCCCGCACCGCGAGGGTTGGTGTCCAGAACAGAGTGAGATCTTGCGTGGCAAATGCTTTGTGGGCTGTAGTGCCACTGATTTCTGCTCTTCACAACTGGACCAGGAGAAGGTGCTCCCTGCCCCTCAATCCCCAAGGCAGACCGCCCCTACCCCGAAAATGCACACCCAGGGGCTTCCAGGTACCACAGCCAGATTAGCACACAGCAGAAACTTCTGGGACATGTGGGCCTGTTGTGGGTCCCCAGCGGGCACAGCCAGAGGCCAGGTGTCTCTGCTGAGGTTGGGGAAGGTCTCCGAGGAGCCCCCTTCCCACCCCCACCCCTCCCCCTCCCCTCCCCCAGTAATCCTAGGGCCCTAGCTCTGCAGGGCAGACAGGCACTGCCTGCCATCCCATCCCATGGCCCGTCCAGGAGCCAGTGCAGCAAGGTGCTGGCTGCCCGCCCGATCCCCCCATCACCAACCGCCAGGAGCCTGCCAGCAGCCAGCAGGGTGCAATTAGCCTGCCCTCCCGGAGGCTGCCTCCCTCGGGGCCCTCCATTCTGATGCATTTTCATCAGCCTCTCCGCTCAGACCCCAGCCTCGGGAACTCCCATCTGCTGGCCAGCCCTCCGGAACAGCAGGGCCAGTGCCCCGAGCTGGGTCCGGGACTTCTGTCCGGGGAGAGCTGGAAGACCCAGCTCCCTGACCCCTCCCTGAGTGCCCCAACCCCTGTATCCAGGAGCCAGTGGTGGGTCACCTCTCTCCCAACCCCAAGTCACTGCGGTCGTCCATCCCTGACAGCTCCCGACCTCCAACCCTATCTACAGAGTTTGGAGACTCACCGTTCTGCCCTCCCCCAAAGTGAACCCGGCACCCTCCCCCTCCCAGGTTGGGGGTGCGTGGATCTTCACTCACTCGGGCAGTGTACATGCATTCATTCCCCCCACCTTTCCCGTGTCCCCTAGGCTCCGGACCGCACGGAGACCCTCCCTCTTGGCCCCTGCCCCAAACCGCGTCTCTCTCCGGGACGTGCCTCCCTCCTTGGGCGCCCCGAGCTGTAGACCGTGGATCCTCCCGCACCCCCACCCATCCCACCCAGTACCTGCGGGGCTCGGCCCGGGCGGGCGGACGAGGCTGGAGGGGAGAGGGTCCCGCGCAGCCGCGGACCCTCGGGCGGGGGCCGGAGCCGGGGCCGCGGACGGGGCGGGCAGCAGCGAGCGGGAGCGGGGCCCGGGGGCGTCGGGGTCGGGGGCGGCGGCAGCAGGCGCATCCCCCGCCGCCCAGTCCACGGGCCCGGCGGGGGGCGAGCGCCCGCCCGGGCCGGGAGAGAACGGGGCGGTGCGACGCGGGAGCCGCCGCCGATTGGCCAAGCCCGGGTTGGGACCGCCTTCGACGACCCCGCAAGCCCCGCCCACATTTAAAGATCCCACATTCCCCGGCGCCCCCTGCAACCCCCCAGCAGGCGGCTGGTCCTCGAACTCCCCCTCTTGCCCGGTGCGACGGAGGGGACCTTGGTGAAGCTCCAACCCCCGCCCCCAACAGCCCTCCGGACGTCCTAACTACCCCCTCCCCAAAATTAGGTCCCAAACTTCAGCTGCCCGTCAACCTTTGCACGCCTGGGGACTGTCCTCCCTGTAAGCATCAGCTGAAAGACAACTTTGCAAGGCGACTCAACGCCTGCCCCTCAAACGACCTCCTCCAGGGTCTAGCTCTGCGTAGGGGAGCCTTGCAGGGGTTAAGATGTTTGCAAGTGGAGGGGTGCCTGGGAGCCAGGTGTAGGGGCTTCCAGGGGTGGACTGGGTACCTGCCCGGGCACCCGGTTAGAAGCCACCTTCTCTGGGGAGGAGAGTCTTCTCTGGGGAGGAGAAATACCCAGTCCTAACCCCCCACACCCATGCCCAGAATGGCAGGAAGCCGGAGCCCCAGGGAGTTGGGATCACCAGGGCTGGGGGGTCCCCAAAACAGTGCTCCTTTTTCCAGCACCCAGGCTGAACCTGGCCGACTCATTCATTCAAAGTTAATGGCGGCTCCTGGGAGCCTTGGGGACCAGTTGATAGGGAGCTCTTCCTTCCTCCTCTTCCAGACAGTCTCGCTGCCTCTGCCTCTGCCTCACCCTGTTCCCAACAGGCTTGGGGTGACTGTGTTCAGCTCTGTCCCCCTCAAGCCCTGGGGGCTTCCTGGAGGCAGCAGATCCCACCCTGTCTCTCTCCCACATCCTCCATCTGTTTTCTTCCCAGCCCAGAGCTTTGGCCCAGGTCAGGAACATCTGAGTGTTTATTCCTGAGGGAGGCTGGTCTTCTGTGTTTCCTCTGCAGAGCTCAGAAAACAGTTGGATGGAATGAATGAATGAAGGAAGCAGTGCATGAATGAGGGATCCCCGCATGGGCTGCGGTGGCGGTGAGTCACAGTGGGGCCAAGTGATGGCTCCGAGTTGCAGACCGGACCCTTTGTTCCCTCCCCTGGAGAGCCTGTTCCTCATCCCAGACTGTGCTGTGCACAGCCCGGCTGTGGTGACAATGCCCAGGGCTGTGACAATCAGGAAATAGAGGCCTGGGTGGTCCCGGTCATATCTACAGAGGTACCAGGTGGGGACAGATGGGACCAGTAACCGGGGGGCTGTTATGAGCGACCTGACCAGACGCAAGCAGCTTTGAGAGTCACTTCAGAGCAAGGAAGAAAGGGGTTGTCAGAGACCCCAAAGGGGCGCGTTTTCAGCCATGCCCAAGAAGCAGCCACCTCTCCTGCCTCTCTCTGCTGACTCACCAGCACCCTGACCGCTAGCCAAGCCTCCCGGGTCTCCCCTCAGCACGGTTCCCACCTCCAGGCCTTTGCACACGGCGATGCCCTGCCTGGACCCCCAGGAGCCCTTTCTACAGCACAGCACTGGAGCCAGCCACAGCTCCCTCGGGACTGGGCACATCCTTGGACCACATTCAAGGCTTCCAGCCTCTGACAGCTCAATCCAGTCGCTATACGGGTCCCTGGGCCAACAGAAGCATACCATGCCCACGTGCTGACCCTCCTCTGCTTGCACAGGCAGCACCATCAGACGTGTTTTTTTTGTTGTTGTTGTTTTTTGTTTTGAGACAGAGTCTTGTTCTGTCAGCCAGGCTGGAGTGCAGTGGCATGATCTCCGTTCATTGCAACCTCCCACCTCCTGTGTTCAAGCAATTCTTGTGCCTCAGCCTTCCGACGTAGCTGGGATTACAGGCATGCAGCACCAGGCCTGGATAATTTTTGTAATTTTAGTAGAGGTAGGGTTTCACCATGTTGGCCAGGCTGGTCTCAAACTCCTAGCCTCAAGCAATCCACCTGCCTCGGCCTCCCAAAGTGCTGGGGTTACAGGTGTGAGCCACCGGGCCTAGACAAACGGTTTCTGAATTCAAGTCTAACACGTAAGTGTCCAGAAATTCACAAAAACATCTGCCACAGCACTCCACTGCCTCTGACCGCCTGCATCCCTGCCCAGGCCCGGAAGCCCCTGTACCCATCTTCTTCTGAAAAGACCACTCCTTGTTTTCCTTCCCATCCACTTACCCTGAGGGATCAGGGACTGCCCCCATCAAGAAGTGGAACTTGGACAATCAACCTGGTGATCAATGGCCTTGCCTCCCACCTGAGTCAGTCCTGCCACCTGCTGGAATCCCACCCCTCAGAGGCAAGGTCAGCAGCATGAATGGGAGTCAAGGTTGGATGGAGGTGGGGCTTCTGGTGGGGGCTGTCTGGGTCTCCGTTCCAGGCAGAGCCTCTCAGCAGCCCATGGTTGGCTGGAAGAGACCCAAGAAGCCTGCAAATGAGCTTGGCAGCCAGGCAAGACGCCCCCGGGACTCATGCCCCGAGAAACTGCCTTGCGCACAGGCTGTGTCCTCTGCAGACAGCAGGCGTGGTGGAGGCGGCTGGACAGGGGATTTGAGGGCTGTGGGTGAGGGTCTGGGTGCAGGAGAACTGGGAGACGTTCGCAGGAGCTGAGGGACACAAAGGTAGCAGCCTGAGCAGGGAGGGGCCTGGCCACAGGAGCATCTCCCTGTACCTCCATCCTCATCACCCCTCAACGTGTGCATCGACCCAGACCTGGCTGCCTGCATGGAGGCTGGAACTTGGGCCCCGGTGAGTGTCGGGATGGCAAGGGTGAGTAAGATATTCACTCATTCACCCATTTGTTATTCACCAATTCATTCATTCATTCATTCATTCATTCATCCACATATCCACGTGGCCCCTTCTCTGAGCCTGGTACTGGGGAAGGCAGTGCCCTAGAGAGATACAAACCCTGCCCCTCTTGAAGCTGGCTTTCTAGAGGAGGGGGACAACCCTCTCCAAAAAGGGAAATAAAACTGAGGATTTTAAATACACAAAAGTACTGTCCAGCCTAAGCAACATAGTGAGACCCTGTCTCTACAAAAATTTTAAAAATTAGCCAGGCATGTGCATGTGCCTATAGTCCAAGCTACTTGGGGGTCCTGAGGCGGGAGGATCGCTTGAGCCCAGGAGGTCGAGGCTACAGTGAGCTGTGATCATGCCTCTGCACACCAGCCTGGACAACAGAGCCAGATCCTACCTCAAAAAAAAAGTATCAGGACAAGATCCAATAAAGTTGAAAGAAATAAGAATGAGGGTGGGAAGACTTGAGTTAGGGTGGTTGGGTAGGCCTCTTAGAAGAGAAACCATTTGGGCGGGGTGTGGTGGCTCACAACTATAATCCCAGCACTTTGGGAGGCCAAAGAGGGCAGATCATCTCAGGTCAGGAGTTTGAGACCAACCTGGCCAACATGGTGAAACCCTGTCTCTACTAAAAATACAAAAAATTGCTGGGCGTGGTGGCTCATACCTGTAATCCCAGCACTTTGGGAGGCCGAGGCAGGCGGATCACCTGAGGTCGGGAGTTCAAGAGCAGCCTGCCCAACATGGAGAAACTCCGTGTCTACTAAAAATACAAAATTAGCCAGGTGTGGTGGTGCATGCCTGTAATCCCAGCTACTCAGGAGGCTGAGACAGAATTGCTTGAACCCGGGAGGCGGAGGTTGCAGTGAGCTGAGATTGCGCCACTGCCCTCCAGCCTGGGTGACAGAGCGAAACTCCATCTCAAAAAAGATACAAAAAATTAGGCCAGGCATGGGGGTGGGCACCTGTAATCCCAGCTACTTGGGAGTCTGAGGCAGGAGAATCACTGGAAGCCGGGAGATGGAGGGTGCAGTGAGCCGAGATGACGCCACTGCTCTCCAGCCTGGGTGACAGAGCGAGCCTCTGTCTCAAAAAGGAAGAGAGAACATTCCAAAGAGATACAGAATGCTGGCTCCCTCCGGCTTCTGGGAACTGCAGGGTCAGGAAGGGGAGTGGGAAGGCCAGGGTGGGAGCTGGGGCAGGTGTCATAGAGGGCTTGTTCCTAGGCTCTGGGGATTCAGGGACCTGGGATTCCTTCCATCCGCAGCTGCTGAGCACCTCCTGTATGCAGGACTTACTCTAAGGCAGGGGCACTGTAGTGATAAAGACACACAAAGTTAGCCAGGCATGGTGGCTCACACCTGTAATCCCAGCACTTTGGGAGACCAAGGCAGGGATCACAAGGTCAGGAGTTCGAGACCAGCCTGATCAACGTGGTGAAATCCCATCTCTACTACAAATACAAAAATTAGCTGGACGTGGTGGTGTGCGCCTGTAATCCCAGCTACTCAGGAGGCTGAGGCAGGAGAATCGCTTGAACCTGGGAGGAGGAGGTTGCAGTGAGCCGAGATCGCGCCACTGCACTCCAGCCAGGCAACAGATTAAGACACCATCTAAAAAAAAAAAAAAAAAAAAAAGACACACGAAGTCTCCCAAACTCCCAGTTTCAGGCCAGAAGGCGAGACCGACTTTGAGATGATAAATACACAAGGCCCTGCAGACCAACCAGAGAGAAGAAAGCGGCCGGGACGGGATGGGAGGGGCCGGGCCTGATCCTCCCCGTCCTCCCCTTGCCCTGCCTGCTGTGCTCTCAGCCCTAGAGGAGGAGGTGGGAGCCTGGGGGTGACAGGCAGGCAGGGTAGAACCTCCATCATAAGCAAGGAGTCCCCAAAAAGCCTCTAAGGCTGTCAGGGAGCCCCAGTGTGCCCAGCAGGGGCCCCACCCTGGGAACACCGCGTCCTGTCCATTCAGACATGAGCGCCTCCTCCCTCCTCACCCTCCAGCCTCCTTCCTCCACCACCCCCACATCCAGTGGGTACCGATCCCATCAACTTGCTCCAGGACACCCCTCTCCCCCTGTGGCAGCCCCCTGAGGGAGCAAAGCTTTCACTCCAAAGCCCAATGTCTTGCTACTCGGGTGTACTGGTTTGAATGGTGTCCCCGCAAAATTTGAGTCCTCCCCAGAACCTCAGCATGTGACCTTTTTTGAAAACAGGAGTTTTCTGGCTGGACGTGGTGGCTCACACCTGTAATCCCAGCACTATGGGAGGCCGAGAGGCTGGTGGATCACATGGGGTCAGGAGTTCCAGACCAGCCTAGCCAATATGGTGAAACCCTGTTTCTACTTAAAATATAAAAATTAGGCCGGGCGCGGTGGCTCACGTCTGTAATCCAAGCACTTTGGAGGCCAAGGCGGGCAGATCACCTGAGGTCGGGAGTTCAAGACCAGCCTGACCAACATGGTGAAACCCTGTCTTAAAAATAAAAATAAAAATTAGCCAAGCATGGTGACACTCGCCTGTAATCCCAGCTTCTGGAGGGGCTGAGGCAGGAGAATTGCTTGAACCCGGGAGACAGAGGTTGCAGTGAGCTGAGATTGTGCCATTGCACTCCAGCTTGGGCAACGAGGGTGAAATTCTGTCTCAAAAAAAAAAAAAAATTGTGTTTTGTTTTGTTTGTGAAGCTGGGTCTCCCTCTCTCACCCAGGCTGGAGTGCAGTGGCACAACTGCGCTCACTGCAGTCTCTCTCTCTCAGGCTCAAGGGATCCTCCTGTTTATCTTTTTATTTTTAAATGTAGAGACGAGGTCTCATTGTGTTGCCCAGGCTGCTTTCGAATTCCTGGGCTCAAGTGAGACTCCCACCTCGGCCTCCCAAAGTGCTAGGTGGCGTGAGCCACCGTGCCAGGCCTGGAAATAAGGTTTTGCAGATGTAGTCAAATGAAGAGGGAGCCGGGCACGGTGGCGTACGTCTGTAAGCCCAGCACTTTGGGAGGCTGAGGTGGGCGGATTACTTGAGGTCAGGAGTTTGAGACCAGCCTGGCCAGCATGGTGAAAGCCCATCTCTACTAAAAATACAACAAAATTAGCCAGGCATGGTGGCGCATGCCTGTAGTCCCAGCTACCTGGGAGGCTGAGGCAGGAGAATGGCTTGAACCTGGGAGGTGAAGGTTGCAGTGAGCTGAGATCACACCACGGCACACCCGCCGGAGCCACCGAGCCACACACCAACACCAAAAGAATAATAATAAAGAGGGGATCACCGTGGATGAGGGCTGGCCCTGATCTAATAACTGGTTTGTGAGGTTTTTTTTTTGAGCCAGAATCTCACTTTTTTGCCCAGGCTGGAGTGCAGTGGTGCGATCTCAGCTCATTGCAACCTCCGCTTCCTGGGTTCAAATGATTCTCAAGCCTCAGCACATGTTTTCCAGGCTGGTCTCGAACTCCTAGCTTCAAGTGATCTGCCCACCTTGGCCCACTTGATGAAGAGGGGTTGATTGTGGATTAGGGCTGGCTCTGATCTGTTTTTTTTTTTTTTTTTTTTTTTTTTTTAAATGGAGTTTCGCTCTTGTTGTCCAGGCTGGAGTGCAATGGCAAGATCTCGGCTCACTGCAATCTCCGCCTTCTGGTTCAAGCGATTCTCCTGCCTCAGCCTCCCGAGTAGCTGGGATTACAGGCATGCGCCATCATGCCTAATTTTGTATTTTTAGTAGAGGGAGGGTTTCTCCATGTTGGCCAGGCTGGTCTCGAATTCCTGACCTCAGGTGATCCGCCCACCTCAGCCTCCCGAGTAGCTGGGACGACAGACGCGTGCCACCATGCCCGGCTAATATTTCTGTATTTTTAGTAGAAACGGATTTTCTTTTTTTTTTCTTTCTTTCTTTCTTTTTTTTTTTTTTTTTTTAAGACGGGGTTTCACTATGTTGGTCAGGCTGGTCTTGAACTCCCGACCTCAGGTGATCCGCCCGCCTTGGCTGCAAGTGCTTGGATTACAGGCGTGAGCCACCGCACCCTGCTTTTTTTTTTTTTTTAATACAAAGGCCACGTGAGGATACAGACGGACACACAGGGAGAAGGTCATGTGAAAACAGAGGTGGAGATGGGGGTGACACAGCCAAAGAACCAGGAGCCACCAGAGGCTGGAGGAGGCAGGGAAGGGTCCTCCCTGAGAGGCTCCGGAGGGAAAGCGACACCACCGACACCCTGACTTTGGACTTCTGGCCTCTAGAACTGTGAAAGCACAACTTCCTGTGGTTGTTTGCTTGTTTCGAGACGACGTCTCGCACTATCTCCTAGGCTGGAGTGCAGTGGTAAGACCTCAACTCACCACAACCTCCACCTCCAAGGTTCAAGTGATTCTCCTGTCTCAGTCTCCTGAGTAGCTGGGATGACAGGCGCCTGCCACCACAGCTGGCTAATTTTTTGTATTTTTAGTAGAGATGGGGTTTGACCATGTAGGCCAGGCTGGTCTTGAACTCCTGACCTCAGGTGATCCCCCCACCTCGGCCTTCCAAAATGCTGGGATTACAGGTGTTAGCCACCGCACCCAGCCAACTTTCTGTGGTTGTAAGCCATCCAGCCCATGGTTATTTGTGGTAGCAGCCACAGGAATGAAGGCAGTGGTTGTGGACAAAAGACTGGTACCTCTGAGACTCCATTTCCTCTGCAGGACAATGTCAGGGCCTCACTGGAGGCCAGTGGCATGAGGCTCAGGAGGTAATCTCCATCAAATGTCCTAAGCACACAAGCAAGCGCTCCATGGATTCTTCCAGCTGCCACTGGCCTGACCATGACCTGAACTTTTTTTTTTTTTAAAGACGGGGTTTCACCATGTTGGTCAGGCTGGTCTTGAACTCCCGACCTCAGGTGATCGCCCGCCTTGGCCTCCCACGCCCAGCCGACCTGGACTATTTCAAGAGCACCTCTTGGCCTCTTTCATTCTCGTCTAAACTTCCCCAGGGCCCCCTACCTAGAGGAAACCTTTTTTTATTTTTAAGACAGAGGGTCCTGTGGCTCACGCCTGTAATCCTAGCACTTTAGGAGGCCAAGGTGGGTGGACTGCCTGAGCTCAGGGGTTCAAAGACCAGCCTGGGCAACATAGTGAAACTTCCTCTCTACGAAAATAAAAAATAAATTTTAAAAATATGGCTGGGCGCCATGACTCGTGCCTATAATCCCAGCGCTTTGGGAGGCTGAGGCAGGTGGATCACTTGAGGTCGGGAGATCGAGACCAGCCTGACTGACATGGTGAAACCCTGTCTCTACTAAAAATACAAAAAAATTAGCCAGATGTGGTGGCACGCTCCTGTAATCCCAGCTACTTGGGAAGCTGAGACAGGAGAATCGCTTGAACCTGGGAGATAGAGATTGCAGTGAGCCGAGATCGTGCCACTGCACTCTAGCCTGGCAGACAGAGCGAGACTCCGTCTCAAAAATAAATAAATAAAATTTAAAAATATAAATACATAAAAACTAGCCAGGTGTGGTGGCAGGCACCTATAGTCCCAAGCTACTCAGGAGGCTAAGGCGCAAGGATCACTTGAGCCCGGGAGGCAGAGGTTGCAATGAGCTGAGATTGTATCACTGCACTCTAGCCTGGGTGACAGAGCGAGAGCCTGTCTCAAAAAAAAAAAAAAAAAGAAGAGAGAGAGGGTCTTGCTCTGTCTCCCAGCAGGCTGGAGTGCAGTGGTGCAGTCATAGCTTACTGCAGCCTCGATTGCCTGTCCTCAAGCGATCCTCCCACCTCAGCCTCCTGAGTAGCTGGGACTACAGGTGTGCGCCACCACACCCAGCTAATTTTGTTTTACTTTTTGTAGAGATGGGGTCTTGCTATGTTGCCCAGGCTGTTCTTGAGCTCCTGTCCTCAAGGGATCCTCCTGCCTTGGCCTCCCAAAGTGCTAGAATTACAGGGATCTTTCTGATTACAAATCTGATCATGTCACCCCAAATTCTGGGTGCTCAGTGACCCCTGTAGTTCCCCTGGCATCTGAGCAATTAGATCCCATGTGACTCCAGCCTTAGCTGCTGGCAAACTCCTACTTGACCTTCCAGACTCAGACCAAAGAGCACCTCCTCCAGGATGCCTTCCCAGGTTTCCCCAGGCACAATGAGTGCTCCCTTCCCTCCCAGTGGCTCCTTGGCATGAGATGGAAACCTGGCCACATTTCACCCTCATCCCCAGCTCAGTCCCAGAATATGCCCACTTCCTTCCATCAGAGGCAGTACCCTAGTTCTATCCTGGCTGACACCACTAGGCATCTCCTCGGCCTCTACTCTGGGCTTCTGCCACCTCCACTCCTGTCCTGCTCTCCATGGCAGCCACAGAGCTTCTGAAAATCCTAAATGAGGCCATGCCTCTCCCCTGCTCACACACCTGCCATGGCTCCCTATTGCTCTGAAGGACACCCTCACAGCAGCCCGAGTTCCTTGTAGCTTGGCCCCTGCCTGCCGACCTCCTTGCCTTCATCTTCCTCCTCTCTCTCATTCACTTTGTTCCAGCCACGCCAGCCTCCTCTTCATTCCTCAAACACATCAGCCTCCTTCCAACCTCAGGACCTTTGCACATGCAGTTCCCTCTACTGGGTATGCTGTTCCCCCAGCTCTCAGCGGGCCAGTTCCTCCTTTTCATTCAGGTCTCAGCTCATGATCCCTGCCCTAGAGAGGTCCCTCTGACGCCTACAAGAGGCTTCCCTGCACCTCTGATCACCAATACATCCTCATATTCTGTTTTCCTCCTAATATATAACCCTTTCCTTCCTTCCTTCCCTCCCTCCTTTTCTTCCTTCCTTTCTTTTCTCTCTCCCTCCCTCTCACCTTCCCTCTCACCTTCCCTCTCACCTTTCCTTTCCTTTCTCTCTCTCCCTCCCACCCTCCCTTTCTCTTCCTTCCTCCCTCCCTCCCTCCCTTTCTCTCTTTTTTTGAGACCAGTCTTGATCTCTCGCCAGGCTGGAGTGCAGTGGTGCGATCTCAGCTCACTGCAACCTCCACCTCCCGAGTTCAAGCAGTTCTCCTGCCCCAGCCTCATGAGTAGCTGGGATTACAGGCACCTGCCACCACGCCTAGCTAATTTTTGTATTTTTAGTAGAGATGGGGTGTCACCACGTTGGCCAGGATGGTCTCAATCTGCTGACCTCATGATCCGCCCACCTTGGCCTCCCAAAGTGTTGGGATTACAGGCATGAGCCACCGCGCCCGGCACCCTTTCTCTCTTTCTTTCTGAGACACTCTCACTCTCACCCAGACTACAGTACAGTGGTGCAATCATAGCTCACTGTATCCTCGACCTCTTGGGCTCTAGTGATCCCACCATCTCAGCCTCCAGAGTTTGCTGGGACCACAGGCATGCCCCACCCCACCTGGTTAATTAAAAAAAAAATTTTTTTTTAGAGATGGGGTCTTGCTACATTGCCCAGCCTGGTCTCAAGCTCCTGAGCTCAACGGATCCTCCCGTCTTGGCCTCCCAAAGTTCTGGGATCACAGGTGTGAGCCACTGTATCCAGCACATAAAACCTGCTTGATTGATGCCCCATGAAATTCCACAAGGGCTGACCCGGACTGGTCTTGGTCCTTATTGTGTCCCCAGCATCCAGCCCAGGGCCTGGCAGACAGTAGCTAGTTTGCTCAGTGTTTGTTGATTGACTAATGACCACCTTTGTTTTCTCCACACTGCCTTTGGCAGCTTAGTGCTGACCCTGGTTGTCAGCCAATGTTCACCAGGGAGGCCGGGTGCAGTGCCTCACACCTGTCATCCCAGCACTTCGGGAGGCCAAGACAGGTGGATCACCTCAGGTCAGGAGTTTGAGACCAGTCTGGCCAACATGGTGAAGCCCCGCCTCTACTAAAAATACAAAACTTAGCCGGTTGTGGTGGCGCATGCCTGTAATCCCAACTACTTGGGAGGCTGAGGCACGAGAATGGCTTGAATCCAGGGGGTAGGGAGCGGAGGTTGCAGTGAGCTGAGATCATGCCACTACACTCCAGCCTGGGCGACAGAGCCAGACTCCATCTCGAAACAAACAAAAATAAAAACTAAAAAAAAAACAAAAAACTTTCACCGAGGAAGGGAGCACAGGAACTGCCTTCCACAGAGCTACCCCACCCCTGGGGCTGTCTCCAGCGAGACCGTGAGAGCCGGGAGGCAGAGGCTGTGGCAGGGGGGCGGTAGTGGCAGGAGAGAGCTCTTCCAACCTGGCTCAATGCCCTGCGTCCAGGTCACCTGGCCCCTCTCAATAGATTCCCCACCTCCAGTGATCAAAGAAAGTGGACAGTAACTCCCAGAATGCTCTAGAAAGCACAGTCACTGCCATCATCATCATCACCATGATATATATAATATAATAATTATTATTATATTGTTATTACTATTATTATTTTTTGAGATGGAGGCTTTGTTGCCCAGGCTGGAGTGCAGTGGTGTGATCTCTGCTCACTGCAACCTCTGCCCCCCAGATTCAAGCAATTCTCCTGCCTCAGCCTCCCGAGTAGCTGAGACTACAGGCACGCACCACCATACCTGGCTAATTTTTGTATTTTTAAACTAGACACAGGGTTTCATCATATTGGACAGCCTGGTCTCGAACTCCTGACCTCGTGATCTGCCCACCACGGCCTCCCAAAGTGCTGGGATTACAAGTGTGAGTCACCTCGCCTGGCCTCATTTTTTTTAATTAAAGAGATGAGGGTCTCACTCTGTCTCACAGGCTGGAGTGCAGTGGCCATTCACAAGCATGATCATAGCTCACTGCAGCCTCAAACTTTTGGACTCAAGTAATATTCCCACCTTAGCCTCCTGAGTAGCTAGTACCACAGCTGCACACCCCTGTACCCAGCTTGTTATTATTTCAAAAGCTGGCATTTTTTCCTTAAGTCAACTTTTTTTTTTTTTTTTGAAACAGTCTCACTCTGGCCCCCAGGCTGGAGTGCAGTGATGCGCTCTTGGCTCACGGCAACCTCTGCCTTCTGGCTTTCAGTGATTCTTCTGCCTCAGCCCCCAAGTAGTTGGAATTACAAGTGCCTACCACCACGTCCAGGTAATTTTTGAATTTTTAGTAAATATACAAAATGGCCAGGCTGGCCTCGAACTCCTGACCTCAAGTGATCCATGTGCCTCCCAAGTAGCTGAAATTGCAGGTGCTCACCACCACGCCCAGGTTATTTTTGTATTTTTAGTAAAGATATAAAATGGCCAGGCTAGCCTTGAACTCCTGACCTGGAGTGATCCACCTGCCTCTGCCTCCCAAAGTGCTGGGATTACAGGCATAAGCCACCTAGCCTGTCTGGTTACCAATTTTCCTATCCAATCCCTGGGCCACCCCATCCCCAAAGGTGACCCAAGTCTGGAACTCACTCACCCTAGGGTGCAGGGGACTCCTTGCCGAGCCACTGCAAAGGGGCTGTCCCCTTCAGTCGTGCTGATGACCACTTGGCTGGGAGGGAGGGTGGCTGCTGCTGCCTTTCCTGTCCCCTTGAGACCTGTAAGGATCAGACAGGGGGTGTGGGGTGGAGGTGGGGACCCAAAAGAGTAGGGTGCAGACAGCTTCTGGACTAGAGTAGTATTTTTTATTTTTTTGAGACACGGTCTTGCTCTGTCACCCAGGCTGGAGTGCAGTGGCGTGATCTCAGCTCACTGCAACCTCTGCCTCTGGGGTTCAAACAATTCTCCTGCCTCAGCCTCCCGAGCAGCTGTGATTACAGGTGCCCACCACTATGCCTGGGTAATTTTTTGTATTTTTAGTAGATCTGGGGTTTTTCCGTATTGGCCAGGCTGGACTCGAACTCCTGGCCAGAGTTCCAGAACTCTTTGAACACCTGCCTCAGCCTATTACATACAATGGTCTTTAGAGCAGATCTGTGCTCTGACTTGGTGTTGCGGAGCTGGATCATCTCCTAAGTTTGCAGGAAGCTTAAAATCAGTGGCTTTGTAGCTCCAACGGGGCCCTGGGCAAGCCCCTGCTGATACAATGGCCCACCTCTTCCCTGTTCCCTCCCTAAGGCCACTCCTCCTTTCACTGGGCTCTGGACACTAGACACTGAATGCTTTTCTTTCTTTCTTTCTTTTTTTTTTGAGACAGAGTCTCGCTCTGTCACCCAGGCTGGAGTACCATGGCGCAATCTTGGCTCACTGCAACCTCTGTCCTTCCGAGCTCAAGCGTCAGATTCCTGAGTAGCTGGGATTACAGCCATGCACCACCAAGCCCGGCTAATGTTTTGTATTTTTAGTGAAGACAGGATTCTTCCATGTTGGCCAGGCTGATCTCAAACTCATGACCTCAGGTGATCCACCCACGTCGGCCTCCCAAAGTGCTGGGATTACAAGTCTGAGCCACCACACCCGGCCACTGAATGCTTTATCTGTCTTTCCCAATGCTGTTCCTGCTTACCCCCCTACATTGCCCCTAATTCCTTCATCACGGGAAGATCTAGGTGGGTGACATTCAGAGAGGTGACATTTTGTCACTCAGACTGGAGTGTAGTGGCATGAACACGGCTCACTGCAGCCTTGACTTTCGGGGCTCAAGAGATCTTCCTGCCTTCGGCCCCCAAGTAGCTGGGACTACAAGTGCGCACCACTACACCTGGCTAATTTTTTTTGTTTTTGATAGAGACAGGGTTTCACTATGTTGCCCAGGCTGGTCTGGAATTCCTGAGCCCGCCTCTGCCTTCCAAAGTGTTGGGATTACAGTTGTGAGCCACCTCACCTGGCAGACCAGCTGAACTCTTGCTCCCTAGCTCTGAAGCTGTCCTGGGACCTGTAGTTCCCTTGGGGTACTTCTCCTATCTATATAGTGCTGTCTGCAGAGGGCTAATAGAAGCACATGGTACCCAAGTCCAATCCTGGGGAAGGGGGCAGAAAGGGACACCCATGGTGGGCAGGGGCAATGCCAGACTACAGAACAGCACCGAAGGGTAAACACCCAGCTGCCCTTTCTCTTACCAGGACCTGGGGTCCGGGTAACTGTCACCTTGGATGGCTCAGGGGCTGCCTGTTTCAGCCAGGGGGACCTTGGTACTGACCCTGGCCTTGGGAAGGCAGGAGCTTGTCCAAGGTCACTGAGCGGCTTGCTGCGACGGAGTACAAATTCTCTCCTCCGTGGCTCCAGAAGCTTTGGTTCCCCCATCTAGAAGCCCCCTCCCCTCAGGGATTTCCTTTGATGAGGTCTTGGGCAGCCTGTGGAGGCTGTCGGGGGAGGGGTGAGATCTGGCAGCCCGGGAAGAGAGTGAGGCCGGGGCTTCTTGGCTCAGTCCTGTCTGGGTCTCCAGACAGAGGAGAAACTTGGGGAAAGTAAGGAATCCCCCCAGTTCTGGGGCCCTGGCACCCCACGCTCAGGGTTAAACGGCAGGGGGCGGGGGGCGCAGAGGATCCCAGAGCTGACCTCGCCAGCTGGGTCCCGGCATTCGTGGATCTGACCAGAAACCAGCTCTGCCCCAGCCCAGCTGGGTGACCTTGGGCAAATGGTAACCCTCTCTGGTCCTCAGCCCCTCCTCCTGTCCGGGAGAGGGGAGGGGGGAAGGGAGGAAGCTTAGGGAAAAGAACAGGAGCCCGGAGCCCAGCGCACAGTAGGTTGACAGGTGGGAGGGTTCCCTCCCACTGCGCAGTGGGGCCAGCCCAGGGAATCCCCGCCACCTCGCAAGGAGAAAGGGAGAAACCTAGGGGACAGGGAGGGAGGAGGGGGCAACCGGAGCCAGCGCTCCTTTCCCCCCACCACTGAGGAGGGTGCAGGCCTGGAGGGTCCCCACGTCCCCACCTTCACCCCGCGGAGGGAAGGGGACGTCTGCGCATCCCCAGGCCTGGAAGCAAGAGCCCCCCCGTCACAGGGCATGGGGGTGGGGTCAGGAGCTGACTCCGGGATCTCTGTGGGGGGCGGGGGTTGGAGAAGGGATGCCTCCGCTCCTCCCGCAGCTCCCCTTTGAATTCCCGGAGTCGGGCAAGCTTTCACCGATCTGCCCACCAAGGAGAAGGGGACCGCCGCGGGCACCCAACGCTCCCGCCGTGCCCCCGCTGCCCACTCACCGGCCGGAGTCGGCCGCCGCAGCCGGAGTTCTGCGCCCTGCCCGAGCGCGAAGACCAGTGCACGGCCGGGCCAGGGCGTGTGAGCCGGGAGGGTGTGCGCGCGCCGCCGCAGAGCCGACCCCTCCCCGCCGACCTGGGCCCCGCCCCGCCACCCGGGGAGGGGGCGCGGACCCCGCAGGCCGAGGGAGGCGGCCCGCCGCGGCCACAGCCCGAGCCCTCCCCCGCGAGACGTCTCCAGAGAGGAGAGCCGGGAGGGAGTCCCCTCCGGGTCGCTCGCCCGAGCCCATTCTCCCCGCTCCACCCAGGGGCGTGACGGCAAATCTTAGGAGACGCTCCCAGAGATGGGAGGACCCTCTGCGGCCTCTGGCCCAAGATGCTCATCCTACAGACGGGGAAACTGAGGCCCGGAGAGCGGAAGCCCTTGGCCAGGGCCGGGTTGTCCCAGCAGTAGGAACAGGGCTGCTCCCCTCACTCTGGGGGGCCCCCTCTGCCCGATCCCGGAAAGAAGACAGTCAGGGAAAGAAGGCAGACAAAGCCTCCCCACCACGCGACTTGGGGGGATCAGGGGACCCAAAGGCATCGGGCAGCTGGCGACGTTGACCGGACTGGAAGGTCCCAGCTAGGAAAGAGGACCCTGGGTGGCCGGACACCAAACCACACAAAACTTCTCTAGCTCATTGTTGGGCTGGTGACACCCTCCCCCCAACCGGCCCGATTAGGGACCCCCTGAGGCTGACTGGCCCAGGCCTGGGTGGCAGAGTTGTGAAGGTCACTCCACCACCTTAGAACAATGTGGCTCCGGGGGTCTGCCTCAGTAGCGGATGGGAGGGAGAAGTCTGGGGGCAAGCCCCTCCCAGGACCGTGGCCCTGCCAAGCCCCTTTCTGAGCGGGTTTCCCTCCAGCGTATGGCCGAGTGCCCACCTCCGGGGTCCCTCCAGCACGCCGAGCCCGTGGGGCCTCTGGATGGGTCCTGCGTTCCCTTCAGCTGTTCCCCTCCAACAAAGCGTGGCTCCAGCTCACACCACCGCGTTCCTCCTCCAAGCCCCCTGCCCCGCCCCATCTCTGAACCCCCACCCACCTTCAGCCTTGGTCTGGGGCGGGGGAACCGGGAGGGGGTTCCTCTGGGAAGTAGGGAGGCTTCCACAAACCTCCATTCTGGGTGTGTGTTTTTTCCTTTTATTCCATTCATTCTAAAAATAGCCCTCCCCCTCCCCAGCCCCCCCGGCGGGGAGCCTCCCCAGAAAGGTAATGAGCTTCCCGGGCAGGTTCTGGAGGCCGGGATTCCGTGGCGCGGGCGGGGCTCGGGGACGTGGACACCGAGGGGAGGGGAAACTGGGAGCGCAGCCCCCCCCCCATTGTGTGTGAGACGCGCTCCGAGGGAGCCGCCGGTGTGACCGTGACCGTGTGGAGGGAAAAACAACAAAGGGGAGGAGGCCTTCGGGTCTGCACTGGGTTGGCAGAGAGCCGGTGGGGGTCGCAGGAGCGGAGGACGAGGGGCGCCAACCCGCACCCTCCTGGGGGGACTTCCCGCCCCGTTGGGGAAGGCTGTGAGCCATGCTTGAGTCAGATACAGTGAAAGAGAGTCAGGCTGCAGAGGTGACCAGCACGCCCATGATCGGGGGATTCCCTGCGCCCCGTGGACCCCACAATCGCCCCGTGGAGTCCGAAGATCCTCCCCAGTCCCGCAGCTCCTCCTGTCCCCGCCACGGTCCTTCTCCCTGACGCAGCTACAGACTTCAGTCCTCACCCGTGTGACAGGTCACGTCGCTGTCCCGCATGGCCGCCCTCCCCCCACCTCCCTGCTCTTCTTGAGCCAAAAGTAGGACCCAGACTCCTCACAGGCCGGCGCCGTCGGCCTCTGCAACGCCCACCCTTTGTCCCTGTCTCTCCGCGGTCTCCCTGGACCACCCACCACACTCTGGACACGCCCAGCGTCTGCCCCGAACCGGTTCAGCCTCAGAGCCTTTGCATCTGCGGGTCCTTGAGCCGGGATCGCCCTCCCCTGGCTCTCCTCAGCCCCTGTCCCCACCCGTCGTCTTTCAGGGCTCTAGCCAAGGTCGCCTCCTCCCTAGAGTCGCCCCTTCTCTGGGCACGTCACCCTGGTTTACTGTCCTCACTGCCCTCAGGCCCTGGTGTGAACTGGCTTGTTCTTTCCTCTTCTCCTCTCCCTGCCCCTGGGAATGAGGGGCCAGATGCTACTTGGACCTGGCTGATGGGAGGAGAGGGCCGCTCCCGACCCGGCACCACCCCAGGAGCTAACCAGCTCCAATTAAAGGGACATAACTACCCTCTGCCCAGCTAGCCGCCCTAGAAATGCCTCCAAGACACCACACGGCACATCCACGGCCGGCTTCTGCAGGGGTGTCGCCTAGGACAGCGAAACTAAAAACACAGGCGCCCACGTGTCCCCCACCCGGGACGGCTTAGCCTGTTTCTGGAATAACATGCCCCTGGGGAAAATGATCCGCAGGGACCAAGCTCCCGGCCTGTGGAGCCGAAGCCAGGCCGGAGGCGCAACTGTGCCACTGTTCCGGTGGAGAAGAAGTAAAAGGAGCGAACATGACAAGTGGGGAAAGGGGGTGGGGAGGCGCTGGGGGCAGCCCAGGGCCAGGGACTCCTGGGGGCTGACCTTTTCCACTTTGATGAGCTTTTCATAATGTTTTGTTATCTTACACTTTTTGAAACCAAAGGGAAGGATAAAGGGAATTTGCTTTGGTGGAGGGGACAAAGGCGCAAAGAGGGGATAAGTCTCCATGGGACGAGGATACAGCCGTCCGTGTCGAGAGATGCAACACTCCCTCCCCTGCACTTGCTTCCATAAAATCGCCCTCAAATGTGGTGGGTTTTTTTTTTTTGTGAGCACCTACTACGTGCTTGTGTGCTTTTGTGCCCAGAGAGTGTGGAAGGCTGCCCGAAAGCAGAGCCCTGGAGGTTCCTGGAGAAGGATTAGGTGTGAGTGTCTGGGACCAGCGGGGTGAATGTGGCCTTGGCAGGGGCAGGCGGGGAGCAGAGGGTTTGGAGGTCGTGGCGGGGGAAGGGGGAGTGCAGGAGCGCTTAGAAAATCCCTCAGGGTGCGTGCCGCGTCTCTGCGCAATCCCCTGCCTAGCGCAGGAGTCGACTTCAGGCTGGTGTTCAAGGCCAGGAGGACGGCAGATGGCTGGGGGAGGGACACCCCACGTGCCGGGCTGTGGGGCGCCCGGCAGGCGGGAGACAAAGGCGTCTTCCGCGAGCGTCGACAAGGCTTTCGGAAAGGATAGGGACCGGCGGTGTATAAATTGGGGGTATGGGAGGAAGACAATAACCGAGATTAGAGCTGCTGGATAAAGCAGAGGACACGGAATGGGACATACTTAAAATAAAAAAATTACTCGTTTATCTGAAAGTCAAGTTTAAGGGGGCGCCCTGTATTTTCTGTTGTTTAATTTTCTCTTCTAAATCTTGAAACGTTAAGCTCGGACCCGAGAATCCTGACTTTCTGGAACAGCAACCCCCACCCTCGCAGGCCAATCTGATGGGCCGGAGGCTGCAGGTGCCTGAGGTGTCCCCAGCGCCCCCTCCCATCGTCCCCACCGCCCCAGTGTACCCCTCTCCTTGTCCATATTCCTTCTCTACTCCCTAAGCTCCCCCTCCCATCCCCCCCCGCCTCGGTTGTCCCTCTCCCTCTACGCTCGCCACCCCCCCCCGGCGCGCGCCCCCAGGCTCGCCTTCCCCCGCACCCCTCCCTGTCTTCCCTCCCCACTGCGTTTTCCCCACCGCCCCTTCCTTCGCACCCAGTCCTCCTCCCCTTCTCTCCCCCCGCGCCTCTCCAGTGTCGTCCCTTCCCCCACGGCCTCTCCCTCCCCAGCACCCACTCCCCCGCGCCCATCCTCTCCTCCCCCGCAGTCCCCCAGGCGCTCGAGGGGGAACCCCGGCTGCAGGCGCGGAGCCCCGCGCAGGCGCAGAGTCACCCGGCTTCCCCGAGGCCGCCGCCGCCCGCGCACTGCGGCCCGCTCGCCCGGTTGCTAAGGCGACGGCGGGGGCCGGAGTGGGAACCTCGGGAAGACCCTGCTCTGGCTTCCTCCCCCGCCACCTCCTCGGCAAACCCCACTCCGGTTTGAGCCGGTTTCCCTGCCCCGCCCCCATGCGCACTGCGGCGGGTGAGGATTCCCCGACCCTCAGGGTTGTGGTGGGGGGGGGGTCGGGTGGGGCCGACGCATGCGTGCTGGGCGCGGTTTCCTCTTCGGAAGGCGCGCTACGGGAAAGCCCCGGCGCGTAAAGCTAGCACCCCTGCGCAGGCGCAGTGAGCGCCCAGCAGTCCCGCGGCCCCGCCCGGTTGTCCTGGCAACGCACGCGGGAAGGGCTAGGCGCGCACGGAACTCCCCTCTCACGCCCCCTCCCGCGCACTGCGGCGGAGTCGGGGATTCCCTGCAGCCAGTGCGCACGCGCGGGCCCGGGATTCCGCGGGGGCGGGGCCGGGGCACGGGCCGGGGCCGAAGAGAGTCAAGGCCTTTCTGTAAATACAACAAATGTCATCACCTTGTCTTTGTGTCCAAGGGCTGACGACCATTCTCTCAGCTCCTGCCCTGAGTTTCATCTTCACTCTGGTCCACCGGCCGTCCCTCTGCAGGCGCCCAGAAGAGCCTGCCGCACGAAGCTCTGATCCACTCCCTGCCCTGCTCACACGCCCACCCGGGCTCCCCATCGTTCTGGGGTGAAGCCCCACTCCTTTGCCTGGAGTCCCTGTGTGCGCAGTCGTGGCTGGCTTTCCCGTCGGCTTCTTCCCTCGTGTTGATCACCACTGGTCCCCGACCTTCTCTCATCCGCAGCCACAAAGACCCTAACATGGTCATGGGGGCCAAACCCTTCATCACGTCCCCTTCCCAGGTACTGTCTCCCTGATTCTCCAGATAACCTGGGGTTGGGCGCGACTTTTAGTCCCATTTTACAGGAGAAACCGAGGCTTAGACCATTCAGACCCTTGTCTAAGGAGTCAGAAGAGGCGGAGGCAGGATTGGAACCCAGGCCTCCATTTGTGGGGAGCCATATGGGCTATTCCACCCATTTTCTGGCTGGGGCACTTTCAGCCCCGATTCTGGGCCCCAAAACTACCTTTGCTGCCTTCCTGGTAGCTTCGGGTGCTTCCCGGCCGTGTTAGGCAGGTGACTTAGTTTTTCTTTTTCTTTTTTTTTTTTTTGAGGCAGTTTCACTCCCATTGCCCAGGCTGGAGGGCAATTGTGCGGCCTCAGCTCACTGCAACGCTTCCCGGGTTCAAGCGACTCTCCTGACTCAGCCTCCGGAGTAGCTAATTTTTTGTATTTTTAGTAGAGACGGGGTTTCACCATGTTGTCCAGGCTGGTATTGAACTCCTGACCTCAAATAATCCTCCTACCTCCCAAAGTGCTGGGATTACAGGTGTGAGCCACCGCGCCTGCCTTAGTTTTCTTATATACAAAGAGGATCAATATCTCACAGGGGCTGTCCCCAGGGCTCAATGAGGGGCTGCTGCCACCTGCTTGGCCAAGGCCTGGCACCCAGTGGTGCCAGGGCCTTTCTCCTCCTACGTGGGGGCCTCTGCTCGCTGGTGCCCCCAGCAGGATGCCCTGCCTTCCTCTCCTTTCCCTAACCCTCACCGAAGGTCTCTCCCAGATACCCCCACATTTCCTATGGTGACTGTCTCAGGCTTGGTTCTCCAAACTAAGTCAGTGCCCCACATATGTTGGTTAGTTTTTATGTCAACTTCAGGTGTACCCAGTTTGTTTTTTAGAGACCGGGTCTCGCTCCATCAGCCAGGCTGCAGTGCAGTGGCACTGTCATGGCTCACTGCAACCTCCTCACCATAACCTCCAACTCAACTTCAAGGGATTCTCCCACCTCAGCCTCCCAAGAAGCTGGGACCACAGGTGCTTGCCATCACACCCTGCTAATTTTTAAACTTTTTCTGTAGAGACAGGGTCTGGTCTTCTTGCCCAGGCTGGTCTCAAACTCCTGGATTCAAAAGATCCTTCCACTGTGGCCTCCCAAAGTCCTGGGATTCTAGGCATAAGCCACGGTGCCCCACCTGTGCCCAGTTATTCCTGGCACCTTTTACCCTCCATTGAAGAGGACGCAGTGTGACTTCCAGGCCGTTGCACTTGCCATTTCTTTGACTTTTCTGTCCCTTGTCTATGTGGAGAGCTCCTATTCATCCCAAAAGACCTGTCCTCCTTGATACATTCTACCTTCCACCTCTGGGCAGAGCCTTGCCCCTTCCAGCCTGCCCAGCCCTGACCCCACGGAGCTGAGGACCTCTGTGGGAACCTGCACGCACCTGAGACTTATAATACATGGGGATGGTGATCTTGGTGGAGGGAAAAAACCTGCTGTGTCGGAGACTTGGGAGGCTGGAAGGACTGAGAGGGGGATGGGGAGTCAGGGGACAGCCCCGTGGGCATAGGGAGTGGGGTGTCACCTGGGCAGGAACCATAGCAGTGGCCTGGTAAGTGCCTTGGTTTCCCCTCTGTCACCGATGACCTTGACTCCCCACACGGCTATCCAAGGCACACAGCGGGGCAATCAGCACACAGCCTTGATGGCCATTTCTGACACCAGTGGCTGCTCTGACCTCTACCTGAGCCCACTGAGTAAGTTCTGCAGATGATCTGATTTGACCACTGCAACTTCTTTTTTTTGGGGTGGGGGCAGGGTCTCACTCTGCCACCCAGGCTGGAGTGCATTGCTGTGATCTTGGCTCCCTGTAGCCTCTGCCTCCCAGGTTCAAGCGATTCTCCTGCCTCAGCCTCCCAAGTACCTGGGATTACAGGCATGTGTCACCACACTTAGCTAATTTTGGTATTTTTAGTAGAGATGGGGTTTCACCATCTTGGCCAGGCTAGCCTCGAACTCCTGACCTCAGGTGATCCACCCACCTCAGCCTCCCAAGGTGCTGGGATTACAGGCGTGAGCCACCACACCTGGTCCTGACCACTGCAACTTCAGGGGCACCTCCTTCCTCTGCCTGCCCTCATGGGTCCAAGCAATTTGCTCAGCCCACATAGCTGCCCTTCTTCTGTTCTTCAGGGCTGGCTAAGCTCTAGGAAGTCAGAACTAGGTTCAAATCCCACCCTACCCTTCCCAGATGTGCGGTCGCCAACGGGACGCTTGCTCACTCCCACCCCCATCCACCTGCTCACTGCAGCCTCCGGGCCTCTCCAGGCCCAGTGCCTTCCTCCTCCCTCTGCGATGAGATCTGACTCATCCCTCACTAAGGAAGAAATCCTCCACTGGGAAGCCTGCCCAGAATTGAGCCCAGGATTCAGCCAGATGCCTCCCCTGCAGGAATAACAGCAGAGCAGCCAGCATTTCCTGAGCCGAAACACAGCATGGGACCCCCGCCCCCCCCTCAAGTCCTGAGGCCCACTCTGAATTGGAATCTCAGGAGCCCGACAGGCTCCAGCTCTTCTCTGGCTCTGCCCCTGAAGTGTGGCCAGAGCCTCCACCTCTCTGAGCATGTGCAGGGGACGGTGGAGCAGGTCTCTCACTGGACAAGGGGTACAGCCAAGGAGGGGTGCTGGCAGGAGCCGATGAGGCACAACTGGCAGCAGGCAGAGTGCGCTGTTGGGGGCCTTTGTCTTTTCCAGCTATGGTCCCAGTGTGGTTCACAGCAGGTCCCTGAGGCTGTTCCCTCTCTCCCTCTCCCCACCCATTCACTTAGGCTTCAAGTGCCTCACCGCAGCCTTGCCGCCACCTTTATTGGGCACTCAGCCCTGAGGCTCTACACACACGCGCTGGGGGATGGGAGGGAATGGGGTGTCACTTGGGGCAGGGACCCTCTGGCGGGAGGAGGGGTGGCTGGTGATAGAGCATGGCCCTGGGGACCGGCACCTGGGCCCCCAGAGTGCTGGGTGATCCTCGCAGCTAACCTGGTGGAAGGGCGTGCAGAATCGTGACCTGGACCGCCCACGGGTGAACTGGCTGCCCCAGTTCTGGGCTCACTTGGGGGCATTGAAGGGCACGGCCCGCTGGTTCATGGGGTTGTCGGGAGAGCGGAGCCACTCCTTCTTGAGCAGCTGTTTCAGCTGCGACAGCCGCATGTTGGGATTTTCTTGTTTGAGCCGCGGCAGCTGGGCTTCCTCAAAGGCTGTGAAGGCTGCCCGCATGCGTCTTTCTGGGTGCCGATCGGCCGCCTCCTCCGCCACGCTGGGGGTGGACATGCGCGTCAGGGGGCCCTGGGTGAGCCTCGCTCCAAAAAGCCCGGCCGGCTCCCCGGTAGCCCCACCCCGCCCC
>CAUYQU010045430.1:0-16639 GCA_963574635.1 Cheracebus regulus | reverse complement strand
AAAGGAGACATTCTGGGGTGAAGTCACCTCACCCCTGCTTGTGTCTTTGTGGTTCTGTGCGCCTGGGTATATGGTTGTTTCTGGGTTTGCGTGTGTGTGCACGTGTGTCTAGTTTCACCTGCAGGTGTGTGTGTGTCTGGGCCTTTTCACAGGTTTTGCATGTTTCTTGTCATAGGTGTGCCTTCTCTGGATATGGGCTGGCCTCCTGTCTTGCCCCTCTGCAGTCCAGCAGCAGGATAAAGGATGAATCTGATCATCTCACTCCCTGGTCGCATCCCTCCCATGGCTTCTATATCATCGGGTTCTTCGCTGTAACCACAGAAGCCCACCCCTCCAGCTGCATTAAGCAGGAATAGCTCATTACAGATTGTGCTTCTCCAACTCCCATTACACACAAATCCTCAGGGGTCTTGAAAAAATGCAAGCCCCAACTGAGCAGGTCTGGGCTGGGATCTGAGACTGTGCATTTCCAACAAGACCCAGAGGAAGCGGATTCCTTGGGGCCAGTGTGGACATCAGGAAGCTCCCAGCCCTTTGTTGGAGCAGAGACAGCTACAATTGTCCAGCCTACACCAGGGGCTGCTCCAAGGAAGGTCACTCAACCAGACCCCCACAGCTCACCACGATAACCCTAGGAGGAGACATCAACTTTCTTCTCACTCCCCCTGAATCCATGAGTCCCTTTCAGCCACAGCGCCCACACAGGGATCTGCCCAGCGCCATCTTCCTTCTGCTCTCATTCTGAGCAGAGGCTCATGGGAGGCTTCTGCTTGGTTGAGCCCAGGTCACATGATGGGATTCAGGTCACATGAGGGGTCTGACTGCAAGCAATGTTGGGAAATGGAGTCTGGTTCTTCCTTGGAACCCTGTGAGGCAGCATGAGGGTCGTGTGCGCATAGGAAGGGCACTCACAGGGATCATCAGAGGCCCCAAAATGCCTATAGCAGCTTCTCCCAGAGCCTGAACTCAGACAAGACCACATGTCCCTTCCTGTGCATCTCAGCACACACCTCTTTCACACCAACCAGGCCCGTCCCCAGCTCATGTCTGGAATATTCTCCTCACACATCTCCATTCAAGCCTCGGCAGAATGTCACCTCCTCAGAGAAGTTTCCTGACCGTCCCAGCCACTTCAGAACGTGATACCCAAATCCAAGGCAGCCGCACTGAAAAAACTGCCCAGAAGCTTCCCCAGTGCTTGCCTCCTTTCAACACGAGACTCTAAAGTGTCTTTCCAAGGCCAGCCCAGCCAGACACTGTGACCCCAGTGAATCCAGTACATGGATCTGGTCCAAATAGAGGCAGGGCTCCTCCCCAGAAGGAATGTTCTGGAGATGAAGCTGAGTCTGCGCTGCTATCTGCGCATGTAGCTTTTTCAAAGGTCTGGTTTCTTTGCCAGTGCCCTGTTCCACCAGCATGGTCAGAGTTCATGGCCCCAGCATTTAACAAGAATCCACTGTACATGCTACCATGCTGGACTTCTCCATGCATGCCACTTTTAAAGGGTCTGCCCCTCAACAAACATGGATGCTGGAGGCGATGCAGGTGCCCAGAGTGGGAAGGAAGTCTCAGGACTGGGGCCTGCCTGCCTGCCTGCCTGCCTGCCTGTAGCAGGATGAAGGAAATGCTCTTCCGTGTTTGAACTGCAAATCATTTCCCCATGCTCAAAAACTGAGCTCAGTAATTCAGGGAAGGAAGGAAGCTAGAGGCCAGAGGTGCTGGCATGCTGGGGCTCTCAGCTGCAGCCCGTTGTGGGATCACAGTGAGTCCGTCCCCACAGCCACTCTCAGGAACAGCAGGACGACCATCTGCATCTCCTGCATGATCTGGAGACCTCTAGCTGGTGTGTCTCCAGGAAGGCACTGGCTCTGGCAGGATGTATCCAGCAGCCTGGAGCTCCTCTGTGCACAGTGAATGGATCAGACTTGAAGAGCATGGCCAGTGGATGGAGCTACAGTGGCCCCCTGGGGTGGTGCCGGATGCTGACGGACTGCTGGGGCTCCCTCATCTGTCCAGGCAGACACTCACTCGCTCACTAGGTTTGGGTGAAGTGAGCCATGTCTCAGGAATGTGGAGGATGGAATGGGCAGGGTTGGGGAGAGAAAAACAAGGGAGTGGACAGAGGGAAAAAACACAGAATCACTCAGGTGAGTGGGAAGGAAGTCTGGAAGCAGGTGGGAGCCCCGAAGATGGAAGCCAGGGATCGGGGGTGTGGGAGGTGAGGGCAGAGCTGCTGGGATGATAGAGAAGTCAGTTCTTAATCCTGGCTCATTCAAACTTGTGTGATCCCACTCCTCAGGGAGCTGGGGGCAGCAGTAGTGAGGGTGCCCCCAGGGTAGGCAAGAGATCAGAGGCGTGAACTGGAATAGGCTGGATCCCTCAGCTCTGGGGCTGAAATGAGGAAATTCTTTTAACAGGCAACCCTGGACATCAAAGCACAAAAGAGAAAAATCTTGGTCCCCAAAGTAAGGCCCTGTTTCCTTTCATGCCTAGGACCTTTCCATTACAGTAGGCATATCAACTCGAATAAAGTGGAGAATCTTGAAAAAACACCTATAGTTCTTGAAAATTATACTTTACCATAAAGCACATACATGTTTCTGCATTTTTAGTGTGGGTGTGATAGCTGCAGGACTGCCTTATCTCCTGCACTCAGAACATGTCCAAAAATGAGTTTTATTTTACCATTTTTATTTTATTTTTTAATTGGTGCATAATAGATGTGCATATTTCCAGAGTGCCTGTGATAATTTAATATTTTCATACAATTTGTAAGTATGATTGGGATTACCCGCCACCAGTTACATGATGGATATTTGAGTACAAAAATTTACAGTTTGAGTACAAAATCCTTCAGAATTCTGCCAAATACTTCATTGTTCTTTGATTCCCATGTACTCATAATGGTATAATTTTTAAATGACTCTCTTTATGAAGTTATTCTAAAACTAGCAAGTCAGGTTTTACAGAAATAACTCATTTTGTCCTTTTATCTCATTGGGTTATGATGGTTCGTTAAAAGTACCTAAACTCAATAACACATATAACTGGCACAAGCAGATTTCAGATCAGTCGGCATTTCCCTCAGCAGGAGCACACGTGTCTGGGACTAGAGGGGGGCGGACCCTACATGTGGTCAGCCCCGTCGGGCCGCGGTCAGTGTGTCTAGAGGGAAGAGTAAGTCAACGTGGGGTTCACCATGTGGATGTAGACCAAAGTGCCTTCTACTAAGTTATTGTGTGGTATAAAATGGGACTCTGGTGCCCACTCGTGTGGCTTTTAAAATGTAAATGTATATACTCAACAGAGAGAGGGCAGAGCAATTTTAAGCCATTTAGGTCATTCCATCAAGGAGCTCAGCCTTGACTGCAGGGGAGTGGTGGCTTGGAGGCTGCTGTCTGCTCATCAGTCCCTCCCGTAGGTGAACACCGTGCCATCCTCAGGGTGACCTCAGGGTTTAAAATTACATTTTTCATTTGAGAATCCTACAGACAATGCATTCATTTCATCTGCTGCTCAACAGAAAAGAAAAACAGAATCCAGTGGTCTCTCGCAATGCTGAAGAATTCCAGTGATGCCTGAAGGAACTGAATTTGAACACTACGCCCTACACCAAGTATTATCACTCTTCACACCCACTGTTTACTGTGCTTCACCACCCCACGCTGGGTCCTGGGTGGTAAGGGTCCAGCTTAGACTGGAACAGGCTTGCGTGGAATCCTGGATCCACGCCTTGCTGGATGTGTGGCCAACTCTGTAAACTCTCGTCGGCCTGTTTTTACATTGGTAAAAAGCAGGTGACAGTGGTACCAGCTTCACTGGGCAAGCATTAAATAAAACAATCCACGGAGAGCCCTGAGGACGAGGACTCTCACACAGCAGGTGCTCAGTAAATGCTGCTGTCATTAACACCACACGCACAAGGTGGACTCTACATTAAAGGGTACGGAGGTAATATAAACATCCATCAAGCTGTGTTTCAGGGCACTGGCAAATGAAGCACTAGATTGGAAGGCTTTTTATCAAATACTTCCCCATCTCTCTCATAAATAGGTCCCTGGACTCAAATAATTCTTTATGTGAAATGTACATAGTTGTTTCTAAGCCCATATTTCTTATTGCCTCAGTCTTAATGCTTAAATCTATATTTTAGAAGAATAACAGGAATTGGAACTACCATTTATTATTTTTCAAGATTAAAATTGATTTTCAGATTTTATACAATATTGCCTTTCTCGCACTGCCTATGGGTTATTAACATTTAGTCAGAGCTCCCATTTCACATTCTTCATATCTCATTCCTCCTGCTTGTCACCCAGAAGAAGGGAGTCTCCCTGAGTTTTTAGGCAACTCACTTTTGATTATTCTTAATTTACTCCTGACAGAAACCCGAAATTGCTCAAACTTAAACTTTCCCATTTTCCCTCAGGCTCCTGTGTTAGCAAATATTTCTTTTTCTCCTTTTTTTTTCAGCTAAAATATACATAACATAAAATTAACCATTTTAAAGTGAACAATTCAGTGACGTTTGGCGCATTCACAATGCGGTGCGACCACCGCCTCTGTGTAGGTCCCCAGCGGAGCCGTCCCTCGGCATCCAGGAGCCCTGCAAATACCCAAACCTACGAATGCTCAAGCAGTTTATATAAAATGGCCTACTGTTTTGGGTATTGTGCTGCTATTGTCACAGGCTCCTTCAAGTGTCATTTCTCCAGCCTGAAGCCTCTGTGGCTGGCGGCGCCTCTGCCTGAGTTCTGCTCAGCCAGCAGGCTGCACCTGGGAGTGCCACCAGCTCAGATCCCATGCCTGCCGATGGGGGCGGAGGGCAGAGCAGTGAGGGGTATGTGAGTGAGCATGGGGTCTGGCCACTGCACACAGCCAGCCATGCCAGTTGCAGCAGGGTGGGCAGCTCCAGGTGCTGGCACAAGCACCAACTTCATGCAAGGCTCAGCAGGGCCGGGCCTAGTGCAAGCGGCTTTCCACCGTGGGCACCGGGGAACATGGTGTTACTCAGAGGCTTGGAGACGTCAGGAACTGCAGAGCCCCAAAAAAGGTGTCGCAGCCCTGGCTTGGGGAGCCCCTAGGCCTGAGCTCTGTGCCCAGCGTGCAGCCTGCTGGCTGAATGGGGAGAACGAGCCCAGTGGGCCTGAGCAACACTTGGGCAAAAGCACCAACGGCCGCAGCTCTCCTTGTTGCCTGCAACACGGCGATCAGGGGCATGTTCCAGCCCTGTTTGTGTTACAGCTCTTTCGATTGTGCCATTCAGTGGGTCCCAAGGTCCTGTCCAGGTCCAGGAAGAATGACTGAGATGGTTTCGCTGTGTCCCCATTCACATCACAGCTTGAACTGTATCTCCCAGAATTCCCATGTGTTTGTGTTGTGGGAGGAACCCAAGGGGAGGTCATTGAATCACGAGGCCGGTCTTTCCCGTGCTATTCTCATAGTAATGAGTCAATCTCACAAAATGTGATGGATTTATCAGGGGTTTCCGCTTTTGCTTGCTCCTCATTTTTCTCTTGCTGCCACCATGTAAGAAGTGCCTTTTGCCTGCCTCCATGATTCTGAGGCCTCCCCAGCCATGTGGAACTATAAATCCAACTAAACCTCCTCTTCCTCCCAGTCTCAGAGGTATTTATCAGCAGTGTGAAAACAGACTAACACTATGAGGTACTCAGACAACAGGAAGGCGAGCAAGGTACAGAACAGCTTTCAGGAGACCCAGAGGGAGCAGCTCCTTTCTGCAGGCAGGTTGCCCTGATGAATGTCCAGCTCTCAGCAAAGAGGAGACCCGCAGTGGGTAGCTTCTCTCTGCAGACAGGCCAGCTCTGCGTGGTGCCCGGCTCTCCGTGGAGAGGAGACTGGGAGTGGCTAGCTCCTTTCTACAGGCAGGTTGTCCTGATGATTTGAGGAGACCCAAAGTGGGTATGTCCTTCCCACAGCTGGTAGCCAGCTGAGTCTGGCTGAGTGTGGACTTCAGAAGGGAGGAAGTGCACACTGATTGGTCCATGGACGGCCAGGAGTGGGCCTGTAAAAAGCATCACAAGTTCTTACTCCAGGCCGCAGACTTCACCAGGAACTGACTCCACCTGGAATTGGTGGGACTCCACCTAGCCCACATGCTTCTGGACATCCCTAGCTTGAAGGTGGGGCTTCACTGGAGACCCATCCCTTTCTGCCCACCCAAAAGCCTGTCTGTCTCCTGCTGCCATCAATCATGTCCACAGTGCCCAGGTTGTGCCAAGGTTGTGCCGAGGCTCATGCCAAGCCACCCTCAGTGCCCCCTTGGCCTCCCTCTGATGCTCGTCAACACCCAAATTCTGGAGGGGGACAAAGTGGCAGGGACCTGGCATCTCAGTGCCACCCTGGGCACATGCACACCCGGCCAGGTTGAGACAGCTCCTGGGCTCAGCCTCAACTTTGCTCCAAAATCAGAGCAGGCACCAGAAGCAGGAAGAAGCCAGGCAGCAGGGGTGGGCACGTGCAACCCTGCAGAAGGAGGGGGATGCCCAGGCCCCTGAAGGCCAAGGGAAACCTGGGTCTGCAGCCACGGCCGGGCAGCTGCAGCTATGCCTGGGAGCACAGGGCTGCAGCCCCAGCAACTCAGAAGCGGGTGGGGTTCCCACCTGTTTCTGGTTCCCACTGGCTCCATGGAGCATGCAGCCCAGCCACACCTTCCCTGCTGCAGCTGTTGTCTTCACAGTGGCTGCTCCAGATGGGCCACGGCTGCCATCACCATCACGTGCACACAAGTATTTCTTACAATACCGGTGTTCAATTCTTTGGGGCATATGCCTGGCACTGGAATTGCTGGGTCGTTTGTCCTATAGTTGAAATGTGATCCCCAGTGTTGGAGGTGGGGCCTCGTGGGACGTGCTTTGGCCATGGGAGCAGATGTCTCATGAATCAGTGAATGCCCTCCCTGAGGAGTGAGTTCTCGCTCTGTTAGTTCCCATGAGAGCCGACTGTTACAAACAGCCTCAGACCTCCCCTCCTCTCCCTTGCTTTCTCTCTTGCCAGTGATCTCTGTATCCCCTTTACCTGGCTCCCCTTCACTTTCCACCATGAGTAGAAGCAACTTGAGGCCCTCACCAGAAGCCAAGCAGCTGCTGGTGCCACGCTTCTATACAGCCTGCAGAACCATAAGCCAAAGAATCCTCTTTTCTTCACAAGTTACCCAGTGTCAGGCATGCCATTATAGCCACACTAAATGGACTAAGATATAGGTAATTCTGTTTAACTTTTGAGGGACCTCCAAAGGTTTTATGGGGACTATATCATTCTACATTCCCATCAGCAAGGTACAAGGGTTCCAATTTCTCCACATTCTGGGCAACACTTTATTTTCAATTTCTCTCTCTCTTTTTTTTTTTTTTTGCTTATAGCTATCCTTGCAGGTGTGAACTGGTATTTCATTGTGGTTTCAATGTGCATTTTCTAAATGACCAACAATATCCATCATCTTTTCTTCTGCTTGTTGATTTATATATCTTCTTAGGAAAAATGTCTATTTGAGTCTTTTCCAATTTTTAATATTATGTTGTCTTTCGTAGCTGTTATGAGTTTTTATATAGCCTGTATATTAGACCTTTATGAAATAAATGATTCACAAATGTGTTCTGCCACTCTGTGGATTGTCTTTTCACTTGATAATGTTCATGATGGTTAAATATTTTAATTTTTTATTATTTTACTTATTTTTAATTGATAGATTATTTCTATACATACTTTTTGGATACAGTGTGATGTTTTGAAACATGTATGTATTTTGAAATAAACAAATCAGGGCATATAGCTTTCCTGACACCTTATACATTTATCATTTCTTTGTGGTGACAACATTCAAGATCCTCTCCTCCAGCTATGTTGAAATATACAATTCAATATTTTTAACTATAAGCCCCATATTGTGTAATAGGACACCGAAGCTTAATCCTTTTGCCTAACTGTAACTCTGTGCCTGTTCATCTATTTCTCCCCCCTGCCCTCTCCACCTTCTGGCAACCACTATTCTATTCTCTACTTCTCTACAGAAAGACAAATGCCACCTGATCTCACACATATGTGGAATCTAAAGAAGTTGATTCCACATATGTGTGAGATCAGGTGGCATTTGTCTTTCTGTGCCTGGCTTATTTCACTTAACATAATGTCCTCCAGGTTCATTCAAATTGCCGCCAATGACAGGATTTCATTCTTCTTATGGCTGAAGAGTATTCCATCGTGTATATATGCCACATTTTATTTATCCATTCAGTCTGTTGGTGGATACTTAAGTTGATTCCGTAGGTTGACTTTTGTCAAGGTGGTCTCAGATGAAGATGAGAAACTTGTTGGGAACTGAAGTAAACATTACTCTTGATATGCAAGGAGACTGGCAGCATTTTGTTCCTGCCCTAGAGATATGTGAAACTGAACTTGAGAGAGATGAATTTAGGGTATCTGGTGGAAGAAATTTCTAAGCAGCAAAGCATTCAAGAGGTGATACAACATTAAAGTTTTAAAAATTTACAGCCTGATGATGCCATAGAAAAGAAAAACCCATTTTCTGGAGAAGAAATTCAAGACCACTGCAGAAATTTGCACTAAGTAATGAGGAGCCAAATGCTAGTCACCAAGACAATGTGGAAATTTTGTTCAGGGCATGTCAGAGACCTTTGTGGCAGCCCCTCCCATCACAGGCACATTTCCAGCCTTGCTTTCCATTCACTGCCTGACTGCCACCAGGTCCAGGGCCCCCTGTTGTGTGCAGCCTTGGAACCTGGTGCCCTGCATCTCAGCCACTCCAGCTGTGGCTAGAAGGGGCCAAGATACAGCTCAGATCATTGCTTCAGAGGGTGCAAACTCCAAATCTTGGCTTCCACATGGTGTTGGGCCTGCAGGCACATAGAAGACAAGAATTGAGGTTTAGGAATCTCTGCCTAGATTTCAGAGGATGTATGGAAATGCCTGGATGTCCAGGCAGAAGTCTGCTGCAAGGGCAGAGCCCTCATGGAGAACCTCTGCTAGGGCAGTGTAGAAGGGAAATGTGGGGTTAGAACACCCACACAGAGTCCCCACTGGAGCACTGCCTAGTGAAGCTGTGAGAAGAGGGCCATTGTCCTCCAGACCCCAGAATGGTAGATCCACTGACAGCTTGCACCGTGTGCCTGGAAAAACTGCAGACACTCAACACCAGGCCATGAATGCAGCCCGCAGAGAAGCTGTACCCTGCAAAGCCACAGAGGCAGAGCTGCCTAAGGCTGTAAAAGCCTACCTCTTGCATATCTTGAATGTGAAATGTGGAATCAAAGGAGATCATTTTGGAACTTTAAGGTTTAATGGTTGGCATGTTGGATTTTGGACTTGCATGGCACCTGTGGCCACTTTGCCATGGAAAATTCCTCCCATTTGGAGTGGGTGTATTTGCCCAATGCCTGTATCCCCATTGTATCTAGGAAGTAACTAACTTGCTTTTGCTTTTACAGGCTCATAGGCAGAAATGACTTGCCTCGTCTCAGATGGAACCTTGGAATTGGACTTCTGGGTTAATGCTGGAATGAGTTAAGACTTTGGGGGACTGTTAGAAGGGCATGATTATGCTTTGAAATATGAGGAAATGAGATTTGGGAGGGGCCAGGAGCAGAATAATATGGTTTGGCTGTGTCCTCATCGAAATCTCATCTTGTAGTTCCCATAATTCCCCCATGTCATGGGAGGGACCCAGTGGGAGGTAATTGAGTCATGAAGATGGTTACCTCATGGTGCTGTTCTCATGATAGTGATTGAGTTCTCATGAGATCTGATGGTTTTATAGGGGGGCCTTTCCCTCTTTTCTCATTCTTCTCTCTCCTGCTTCCCCATGAAGAGGTGGTGTCCACCATGATTGTAAGTTTCCTGAGGCCTCCTCAGCCATGTAGAACTGTAAGTTAATTAAACCTCTTTTCTTTATAAATTACCTAGTCTCAGATGTTTCTTCATAGCAGCATGAGAATGGACTAACACACCCATCACCTAAGTAGTATGTAATGCACTCAATATGTAGCTTTTTATCACTCACCACCTTCCACACTCCTCCCTTCTTGGCCTCCAATGTCTATCATAGCACTCTGTAGGCCTTTGTTTACCCATAGCTTAGCTCCCACTTATAAATGAGAACATGTTCCATTTGATTTTCCATTCCTAAGTTATTTCACTTAGAAAAATGGCCTCCAGCTTCATTCAAGTTGCTACAAAATACATTATTTCATTTTTTTAAATGGCTGAGTAGTATTCCATGGTGTACATATACCACATTTTCTTTATCCATTCATCAGTTGATGGGCACATTGGTTGGTTCCCAATTGTGAATTGCACTGTGATAAATGTATGTACATAGGTCCCTTTTTGATATAATGACTTCTTTTCCTTGGGGTAGATACCCAGTAGTGAGCTTGGTGAATCAAATGGTAGACCAATTTTTAGTTCTTTGAGAAATCTCCATACTGTTTTCCATAGAGGTTGTCCTAATTTACATTCCCACCAGCAGTGTATAAGCATTACCTTTTCCCCACATCCATATTAATATCTATTATTTTTTGACTTTTTAATAATGGTCATTCTGGCTGGGGTAATGTGGTATCTCATTGTGATTTTAATTTGCATTTCCCTGATGATTAGTGATATTGAGCATTTTTGCATGTTTGTTGGCTATTTGTATATCCTCTTTTGAGAGATATCAATGCATCTCCTTTGCCCACTTTTTGATGGGATTGTCTTATTCTTGTTAATTTGAGTTCCTTGTAAATTTTGACTATTAGTCCATTGTCAGATGCACAGTTTTCAAATATTTTGTCCCATTCTGTGGGCTGTTTACTCTGATGATTCTTTTACTGTTCAGAAGCTTTTTAGTTTAATTAGGTCCCTTTTTTTATTACTACTTTTGCTTTTGGTATCTTAGTCATAAATTCTTTGCCTAAGCCAATGTCCAGAAGATGTTTTCCTAGGTTTTTGTCTAGATTTTTTATGATTTTGGGACTTAGATTGAAGTCTTTAATCAAACTCAAGTTGGTTTTTGTTTATGGTGACAGGGATCCAGTTTTATTCCTCTGCACATGGCTATAAGTTTTCTCAGCACCATCTGCTGAACACGGTATCCTTTTCTCAATTTACATTTTTGTGTGCTTCGTTAAGGATCAATTGGTTGTAAGCATTTGACTTCATCTCTGGGATTTTATTCTTTTCCATTTGGTGTGTGTATCTACTTTTAAACCAGCATCATGCTGTTGTGCTTACTGCAGCCTTGTGGTATAATTCGAAGTCAGGTAATGTAACGCCTCTAGATTTTTTTCTGTTTTCTTAGGATTTCTTTGGCTATTCAGGCTCGGTTTTGGTCCTATATGAATTTTAGATTTTTTTTTGTTCTATTTCAATGAAAAAAATAATGTTGGCATTTTAATAGGAATTGGAATCTGCAGATTGCTTTAGGCAGTATGGCTATTTTCATGATATTGATTCTTCTAATCCATGACCATAGGATATATTTCCATTTGTTTGTGTCATCTATGACTTCTTTCAGCAGTGTTTTGTAGTTCTTGTGGCAATATTTCACCTCTTTTCTTAAATATATCCCTAGGTATTTTATTATTTTTTTTTCAGCTATTGTAAAAGGGATAGAGTTCTTGGTTTGATTCTCAGCTTGTCATTGTTGGTGTATAACAGTGCCACTGATTTGTGTACATTGATTTTGAATAAATAAAAATAATAAATACTGAATTCATTTATCAAATCTAGGAGTCTTTTGGAGGAGTTTTTATAGAGTTTTCCAGGTATACAATCGCATCATCAGCAAATAGAGATAGCTTGTTCCTCTTTTCCAATTCAGATGCCCTTTATTTCTCTTGCCTTCTTGCTCTGGTTAGGACTTCCCTTACTATATTAAATAGAAGTGGCAGAAGTGGGCATCCTTGTCTTGTTCCAATTCTTAGGTGGACTACTTTCTCCTTTTCCTCATTTACTATGATGTTGACTGTGGGTTTGTAACATATAGCTTTTATTATTTTGAGGCATCTTTTTTCTATGCTTAGTTTGTTGAGGGCTTTTATCATAAAGGGACGCTGGATTTTATTAAATGCTGTTTCACATCCTTTGAGATGATCATATGGCGTTTGTTTTGATTCTGTTTATGTGACGAATCACATTTATTCACTTGACTATGTTGAATCAACCCTGCATCCCTTGGATGAAACCCAGTTGATCACGGTGAATTATCTTTTTCATGTGCTGTCAGATTAAGTTTGCTAGTATTTTGTTAAAGATTTTTGCCATCTGTGTTCATCAGAGACATTGGTGTGTAGTTTTCTTTTTTGTTGTTGTTGTTTTTATATTATTTAATGGCTTTGGTATCAGGATAATACTGGCTTCACGGAATGAATTAAGGAGGATTCCTTCTCTCAGTATTTTGGAATAGTTTCAGTAGGATTGGTGCCAATACTCCTTTGAAGGTACAAGAGCATTCAGCCGTGAATCTGTCTGACCCTGGGCTTTTTCTTGTTGGCATTTAAAAATTCAATCTCACTGCTTGTTATTGGTTTGTTCAGGATTTCTATTTCTTTCTGATTCAAGCTAGGAGAGTTGTATGTTTTCAGAAACTTATCCACTTCCTCTGGATAGTCTAGTTTTGTGCATAGAGGTGTTCATATTAGTCTCAAATGATCTATTGTGTTTCCGTGGTGCCAGGTGTAATGTCTCTATTTTCATTTCTAACAGATTATTTGAATCTTCTCTTTTTTACTTGGTTAGCATAGTTAATGGTCCATTAATTTTATCTTTCCAAAGAATCAACTTTTTGTTTCATTGATCTTGTTTCCATTTCATTTAGTTCTGCTCTGGTCTTTGTTATTTCATTTTCTTTGTTAGCTTTGGGTTTGGTTTGTTCTTGTTTCTCTGGTTCCTTGAAGTGTGATGTTAGGTTGTCAATTTGTGATCTTTCAGACTTTTCATGTGGCTTTTAACACCATAAACTTTCTGTTAGCACTGCTTTTGCTATATCCGAGGTTTTGATAGCTTGTGTCACTGTTATACATTTCAAAGAATTTTTCAATTTCCATTTTGATTTCATTGTTAACCCAAAAATCATTCAGGAGCAGATTGTTTAATTTTATTTGCATAATTTTGAGGGTTCTTTTTGGAATTGATTTATATTTTTATTTCATTGCAGTTTGAGAAGATACTTAATACGATTTTGAATTTTTAGTGGAATTGTTTTATTAATTTTTTTGGATCGTTCTTTACCATTGTCTACCATGACAACTATTTTTTTTGTACATTGATGTATCTTGCAGCTTTGCTGAATTCATTTGTTAGCCCTAATTGTATGTGTGTGTATTTTTTGAGATTTTAAAAATATATAGGACCATGTCATCTGTGAATAGAGATATTCTGACTTCTATTCCAATCTGAATGCCATTGATCTCTTTCTTCTTGTCTGATTGCTCTGATCATGACTTCCAGTCTAATACTAAGCAGCAGTGATGAAAATGAGCTTACCTGCTTTGCTCCTGATCTTAGAAGAAAGTTTTTAGTCTTTCGCTATTATGTCTATTGTTTGCTGTGGATTTTTCATAAATATGTTTATTATGTTGAGGATATTCCCTTCTACTCCTAGCTTACTGAATGTTTTTATGATGAAGTGATGTTGGATTTTGTCAAATGCCTTTCCTGATCATGTAGTTTTCATAAATGATCATATGGCTTTTCTCCCCTGCATTCTATTAACATGGCATATTACACTGACTGATTTTCTTGTGTTGATTCACTCTTGCATTCTTGGGATAAGTCACAATTGGTCACAGTATGCTATGCTTTTACTATGCTTTTGGATTTGGTTTGCTCATATTTTGTTAAACATTTTTGCCTCTATATTCATAAGGGATATTTGTCTGCAGTTTTCTTTCCTTCTGGTATGTTTCTCTAGATTTGGTATCAGATAATACTGATCTCATAAAATAAGTTTGGAAGTGTTGTCCTCTTTTTTTTTGGAAGAGTTTGAGAAGAGAGTTGACGTTAATTATTCTTTAAATATTTGGTAGAATTTAGTAAAGCTATTTGGTTGTGAGCTTTTCATTACTGGAAGGTTTCTGTTTACTGATTCAATCTCTTTCCTAGTTATAGATCTGTTCAGACTTTCTTCTTCTTCAGTCAGTTTTGGTAACTTGTGTGTTTCTAAGAAATTATCAATTTTGTCTTGGCTATCTAAATTTTTTGGCATACAATTGTTTATCCTCTCATAATCATTTTTATTTCTGTAACAACAGTAATAATGGTCCCACATTTATGATTTATTTATGACTCTCTATGACTATTTATGATTTTGGACTTTTTTAGTCTAAAATTTTAACAATTTTGTTGATTTTTGTTTGTTTTTGAGACAGAGTATCTCACTCTGTTGTCTGGGCTGGAGTGCAGTGGCGTGATCTCGGCTCACTGCAACCTCCACCTCCTGGGTTCAAGCGATTCTCCTGCCTCAGCCTCCCGAGTAGCTGGGATTAGAGGTGTGTGCCACCATGCCCAGCTAATTTTTGTGTTTTAGTAGAGAGAGGATTTCACCATGTTGGCCAGGCTGGTCTCGAACACTGACTTCAAGTGATCTGCCACCTCAGCCTCCCAAAGTGCTGGGATTACAGGCATAAGCTACCGTGCCCGGCTTGATATTTTTAAAGAACCAACTTTTGATGGGAGGCCGAGGTGGGTGGATCACATGAGGTTAGGAGTTCAAGATCAGCCTGGCCAACATGGTGAAACCCCACCTCCACTAAAAATACAAAATTAGCCGAGTGTGGTGGCAGGTGCCTGTAATCCCAGCTACTTGGGAGGCTGAGGCAGAATTGTTTTAACCCAGAAGGTGAAGGTTGCAGTGAGCCAAGATTGTGCCAGTGCACTCCAGCCTGGGTGACAGAGTAAAACTCTGTCTAAAAAAAAAAAAAAGAAAAGAAAAAGAAATAATTCCAGCTTTTATTCTAATATTGATTTCTAACTTCATCCATACTGGTCAGAGAAGAGACTTTGTATAATTTCAATCTTTTTAAACTTAGTGAGACTTGCTTCGTGACTTAGTATCTAGACTGTCCTGGAGAATGCTCCATGTGCACTTGTCAGGAATGTGCATTTGGTTGTTGTTGTTCGTCTTCTATTTCTTTTTCGTCTCTATCTGTAAGTTGTATCCATTATTGAAAGTGGTCCCTCTTCCGTCTCTTTGTAATACTCACTCATCTAAAGCATATTTAAATGACCCCAAAAACAACAGAACATCCCTCAAGAAAATCCTTCAGCGTCCTTACAGCTGGATGTATCCCCGTCACCCACTTCCAGGCAGATCTCACACTTCCTCTCCCGCCACTCCAGCTCTCTGCAACCCCGGATTTCTCAGGATAGATGCTACTCTCCAGCCTTCAGGTGAGGGCTGCAGCTTCTCCTGCTAATGCTGCTTAGACGCAGGGAGATAGCTGGGGTAGATCTTGCAACAACAGGACACAGCTGAAGTTCATCCCACTGGTGAAAAAGTGTAAGTTTTCTGGAAATCTAGAATGTTTAAAATATTAGGAGTGAAGTCAGAATAACCCCCTTCGTGGTATACAGAAAGTGCAGACTTCAGCCTGCCGCCATCCCACCATCTCTGCTCCCCAGATCTCTGACACATGAGTTGATTTACAGGACTCGGTCTTCCCACTGATACCCCCAACATCCAGGGGAGGGCCTGGCCCACAATGCACGCTCAGTAAAGATCAGGTAAAAGAAGGAACGTCAGGGAAGTGTGAAAGGGGACCAGCTTCCCAGCACCGTTCAGCCAGATCCTTGTCATGGAAACAGACTCCAGCTCAACGTCATCCTAAGAACACAGTGTGGTCTCTTTTCAGGAAGTCATCACAGCCACAGGTCGCAGACAACGTTCTGGGATCCATACCAGAGCTGGTGCAACTGGATCAGAGAAGCTGAGAGAAATTGCCTAACTGCTCTATAAATAGTGGTGTGTGATTCAGACCTGCCAGCAAACGGGAAAAAAATGACCCCTCCCCGAGAACCTTTGAAAAATATCAGAAGATCACAGCAAGCGAAGAGCAGTTTCTTAACAAAATCAATCTTTCAATGTATCATTTCACAGTTAGGACACAAAGAGCACAAACACGACATTCTCAATAGAAAAGGAAAACACTTCAGCAGATTACACACCTGCCAAGCCCGTCTCTCTGCCTCAGCATTTCTAAGAAGTCGTTCTGCTGATCCTCTGCCAAGTCTGCTAAGCACATGGCAGTGTCAGCACTCTGCTAAGCGGGTCATCAGCTCCCAGGATTCCAGTTCATGGTGGAGGTGGTTTGGGGCTGACTCACCCTGTTCTACCTTTCAGGATACTGGTGAACACTGCCAACATTCTCTCCTGGGCAGCTGGATGCACCCTTCTCACCACATTTGTTTCTATTCTCCATCCTAAGGTCGGCTCTCCCCACCCAATAGCTTGCACGTACACACCTGCCTCAGGTGGCGCAGACTTCCAGTCTCTGCAAGCTGAAGGTCCACTCTCCTTTACGCCCAAAACCATAACCACCTGTATTCCATTCCCACTGCTGCCCTAACAAATCACCACAAACTCAGAGGCTTGAAAACACAAATCTATTTTCTTGCAGTTCTG
>CAUYQU010045428.1:0-10009 GCA_963574635.1 Cheracebus regulus | reverse complement strand
GCATGGCCTGATCAGCAAGGACTCCCTGCCCAAGGACAGCAGGCCTTCCTTTGTTGGCTCTTCTTCAGGGCACACTTCCACTACTCTCTAAGGCCTCCTGCCTAGATGCAGCCCCGTGGGTCCTCCCTTCCCTTCAGAGTCGCTTTCCAAGCCTCATGTCCACTGGTTCCTCTGGTTTCAGTGTCAGTGCAGCCACCACTGTGGTCACAGGAAGCAGAGGAGGCCACGTTCTTACTAGTTTCCCTTGCATGGTTTAGAAAGCCTGCCCTGGCGCCCCACCCCTCACCATCACTTCTACGTCACCTGCTGGAGCGCTGTCCATCCTGTCCCTGAGCCCATGGCACTCTGTGTCCTAAGAAGTAAAAATCTACACTTCAGTGAGACAGCTCTGCATGCTCACTAGGATGGCTAGTATCAAAAGAAAGAAAATCATAAAATAGCAAGTGTCCACGAAGATGTAGAGAAATTGGAACCCTTGAGCATTGCTGGTGGGAATGTGAAATGGCGCAGCCACTGGCGGGGTGCGGTGACTCACACCTGTAATCCCAGCACTTTGGGAGGCTGAGGTGGGTGGATCACCTGAGGTCGGGAGTTTGAGACCAGCCTGATCAACATGGAGAGACTTTGTCTCTACTGAAAATACAAAATTAGCTGGGCATGGTAGCACATGCTTGTAATCTCAGCTACTCGGGAGGCTGAAGCAGGAGAATCACTTGAACCCGGGAGGCAGAGGTTGTGGTGAGCTGAGATCACGCCACTGCACTCCAGCCTGGGCAACAAGAGTGAAATTCTGTCTAAAGAAAAAAAAAAAGCTGAGTGGCCACTGTGGAAGGCAGTGTGACAGCTTTCCTCAAAACATTAGACATAGAATTAACACACGATCCCACAATCCCACTTCTAGGAATTGACCCATACAAAGTGAAAGCAGGGACTTGAACCAATATTTGTGCACCGATATTCATAGCAGCATTATTCACAAGAGCCAAAAGGTGGAAACAACCCAAATGTTCATAAATGAATGAATGGCTAAACGAAATGTGATGTGTACATAACGAAGTATCCTTCAGCCTGAGAAAGGAATGAAGTACTGATACATGTTACAACATGGACGAACGTTGAAAACTTTATGCTAAGTGAAATAAACCAGACATAAACAGATAAATATTTTATGATTCCACTTACATGAGGTACTGAGGGTGAACCAATTCAGAGACAGAAAGAGAACAGTAGTTACCAGGGACCGAGGGGAGGGAGCATGGGGAGTGATGGGCTGATGGGCACAGGGTTTATGTTTGGGATGTTGAAAAAGTTCTGAAGATGGACAGTAGTGACAGTTGCATAACAATGTCTGAGTACTTAATGCCACTAAACAGTACGCTTAAATGACTAAAATGGTAACATTTTATGTATATTTTACTTCAATTAAAAAGAAAACATCTTGGCCCCCAGAGGTACTTTTGCCAAAGAACGAAGGCTGGAATAACCTACCTATAATTTCTTGCTACAGGAGATCATTAAATGCCTTTTGTTGTTTAAACCACGTTTATTTGTGCCTTTATTTTGTTGCTTCCAACCAAAATCTTTCAAACTGCTACAGAGACGTGGGGCAAGAGTGAGCAGAGGTCTTGGGTGAGAGTCTTTACAAGAAGTAAATCTATTTGTTATTTGTTGTGTCGTAGCGAGCAGTTGAAATAGATGAAATAGTGATGGAGCCCAGCCTTGCCACACCCTCGTCCCCAACCCGAGCTTCCTGCTGTAGACCACACATCACGGAAAGAAATGTTTTGGGATGCTCTAGGGTGTCTCATGTCGTTGGGTGAAGCAGTCGTCTGGGGTGTCAAGGGTAGAACCTGGAAGGTTCAGAGGGTTGAGTAAGTTCACCAGATCCCCTGATCACGTAGCAGGAAGGCAGAGCACTCTTCCAGCTCAGCCAGCAGCAGTCACTGTGAGTGTCCCTCCCTCCTCTCCCACCGAAGCACACACTCTCATACGATGATGTCTGGCGCCTTGCGCTGACCTTCCTGAGCTGAAACAAAATGCAGCTGAGGCTCCCTTTCCCCCTTCTCACATTCAGGGTCCCTTCTGACCCCCCATTGACTTGGAACTGTGAAAGAGAATTTGGGGAAACACAGTTCTTTTTTTAAATTTATTTATTTATTTTTTTTCTGGTGCTGTGACTCAGATTCGAACACCGTTCTATCTTATCTGTGCTGACTCAGTACAAATCCACCACACAAACTTAAGTGCAAACTCTAAGGCAAAAGAATAGTTCTCACAAAGTTTCGGGCGATGTTTATTAAAGGGTTGGGGAAGGGAGGAGCACATTGGGGCTTTTGAAGGCCCTGATAATGTCCTTTTCTTTACCCACATGCTAGATGCTTGGGATTCAGTGCATTATTATTCCTTAGGCTATAAACGTAAGTTTGTCTTAACTTGTAGTATGTATGCTATTCACAATGAAACTATTTTAAACCATTAAAATAAAGGAAAAGTTAAGGACAAAGCGATCAGAAGAACACAGGGACAATTTGGGTCATTTTGCAAAGTCACTGCACAGAGTGAAGTGCAGGCTTTTGCATCCTGTGATTTTGGAGTGAGAATTCACCAGATTAGAAGAAGATACTTTTATGCATTGCTGGTAGTAGATAAATAGATACAAGCTTTAGAGAAAGCGATTTGATGGTATCTCTTTTAATGCATACAATCTCTGATTTAAGAATTACACTACTACAAACCTATCCTACAGAGATAACCATTTAGTTGGACAAATGTGTATAGAATATTCATTGCAGCCTTATTTACAAAAATGAGAGATTAGAAGCAACACAAATGTTCATCAACAGGGAATTGATTAGTTACACTGTGAAGGTGCAGCCACAGCATGGAATACTGTGAATGCTGTAGTTTAAAATCAAAGCCAAAAACATTCTTCTAAGTGGGAGAAGGCATAACAGAACCATATATTGTATGATTCCATTTGCCTAAAATGTTTCCTGAAAAGACAGATCTGTGGAGACCGACGGCAGATGACTGGTTGCCTGGGCCTGAGGTTGGGAACACAGATTGATTATAAATAGTCACAAGGATTCCTTTTTTGGGGTGATAGAAATACCCTCAATGTAGATATGGCAATGGTTTCACAACTCTGCTAGTTTACTAAAAAACACTGGATTGTATCCTTAAAACAGGAAAGTCTTTTTTTGCTTTTGAGACGCAGTCTCCCACTGTTGCCAGGGTGGAGTAAAGTGGAGGTGATCTTGGCTCACTGCAACCTCCACCTCCTGGGTTCAAACGATTCTCCTGCCTCAGCCTCCCAAGTAGCTGGGATTACAGGCGCCTGCCACCATGCCTGGCTAATTGTTTGTATTTTTAGTAGAGACGAGGTTTCACTATGTTGGCCAGGCTGGTCTCAAACTCCTGACCTTGTGATCCACTGACCTTGGCCTCCCAAAGTGCTGGGATTACAGGCGTGAGCCATCATGTTCGGCCAATAGGCGAGTCATAGTCGGTAAATTACATCTGAATAAAATTGTTTTTAAAAAAAGGACCTTAAAAATGAATGAGGTAGGTATATGAGCAGACACAGAAAGTTCTTCAAGAGATAATGTGGAATGAAGGAGGAAGGTAGAACAGCATATGTAGTAAATGGCTTACCCATTTGTATAAAAATTTATATGTAGATTTATAAAGGTTCAGACAAATGTCTAGGAAGTGTCAAAGTGACATAAAAATCTAGAGATGAAACTCTAAACAAAACCTTTTATGTGGCAAAACAATTACAATTCAGGGTGTGTACACAGACTGGAGTGGTCTTTGCAGCAAAGAGAAAGTTGCAGGTTTTATTAGAAAGAGAAATGTTAAGTATTGTTTTGAAAGGAAATTCAATGGCATTAAGCAAAGCTTTTTGGGAGTTGACAAGCTCTGATAGGTGGTACAGTGCTGGGCAAAACTAGTCTTTTCTTTTCTTTCTTTTTTTTTTTGAGATGGAGTCTCACTCTGTTGCCCCGGCTGGAGTGCAGTGGCATAATCTTGACTCACTGCAACTTCTGCCTCCTGAATTCAAGAGATTCTCCTGCCTCAGCCTCCCAAGTAGCTGGGACTACAGGCACGCACCACCACCCAGGCTAATTTTTGTGTTTTCAGTAGAGATGGGTTTCAACATGTTGACCAGGCTTGTCTCAAACTTCTGACCTCAAGTGATCTGCCCGCCTCAGCCTCCCAAAATGCTGGGATTACAGGCGAGAGCCACCATGCCTGGCCTGGGTGAAACTAGTCTTGAAATCACAGCAACTACTAGGTAAAACTGGTCTTAAGGTTAGAGCAGGTCATTTTGGCAGCTGAACTGTGATTTCAGCCAGGGCTGAGAGCTGTTTTCCCCTCTGGTCATTCAACTCTAATTTAGTTGTGTATGACAAGATCACTGCAATTTGTGTAATCAATTTTCGCATTTCCACCTATTGATCAAGATCTTTATATAAAAGCATTGCTGGGCAACCATCTTGAAGTTATGCTTCATTGTCCTTTATGCCAGGATGAGCCCATCTCTGTGGTCTAACACTGAGGGGAAAATACAATAGTCCGTGTCAGGGACCTGGGCCACATTGGAGCAAGAGAGGCCAGAAGTGGGGGAAAGAAGCTCTCTCAGGGCACAGTTGCCTGGAGTTTAGCATCGAGTTCTATCTTATTATTCTCACAGGCGTCAGCAACCATCTTGAAGTGTGGGGCTAACATTATCTTGTTGGGAGAACTGGCTTTGCAAATATTAGACAGGTGATAAAAACAGGGCTTATAGAGCAGAATATAGAAAACAACCGGCAACAATATAATAACTCCAATTTGTACAATAGTTTTGAACCCAAAGCCCAAGCCTCAAGGCAACCAACTAGACAAATTAAATTGAGACCTGCAGCCTTCCGTGACGGCGCTCAACTAAAGCAGAGAGTGCTAACTCTAGAAAAGGGACAATTTGAACAAAACTTCGTGCAGAGATATTGGCAACGTTACCCGCCAGGTCGACGGAAGGATTTTTTAGGTCAAGTTCTGTCAAGTTACCCATAGCAGTATCTAAGTGTGAAACTTTAATTATAATTATCCCGTGAAGTGGAAAAAGTAGACATTAAGAGGGGTAAGAGTCATATTATCATATGGAGTCGTATTTTGATGGTCTTGGGAAAAGCTGCCTACAGCATGAAGTTGGCAATTTTGCAGTTCAAATGTCTCTGATGATGGCATTGGGGCCATGCATAAGGCATGAGTCTTGTTCCTTGAAATGCATGTTGTTTAGTTTTAGTTGAGGGCTTTAGGAAATAGTAATTTCCTGCTTAGTAATTCCATGGGAGAAAATTGGATTGGAGGAACCCAGGAGCATTTAGGATGCAGTCCATTCTACAGACAGATAATAAGAAATCACAAACAATGTACTGGACTATAGCACAAAAGCGATAACGAGTGTATTCCAGACATCCTAATTTTTACTGAAGATAATCAGAGTAACATTAAATTCAGTTTTATCAGTTTTGGCCTGATTATTTATATAAGTGTAGAAAGAACAGTGATTGAATCTTAGATTGTATCTTATTTTTTTATTTTATTTTTGAGACAGAGTTTTACTCTGTCACCGAGGCTGGAGTGCAATGGTGTGATCTCGGCTCTCTGCAGCTTCCATCTCCCAGGCTCAAGCAATTCTCCTGTCTCAGTCTCTTGTGTAGCTGGGACTACAGGTGCCTGCCACCATGCCTGGCTAATTTTTGTATTTTTAGTAGTGATAGGGTTTCATCATGTTGGCCAGGCTGGTCTCAAACTTTTGAGCTCAGGCGATCTGCTTGCCTCAGGCTCCCAAAGTGCTGGGATTACAGACATAAGACACTGTGCCTGGCCTTGTATCTTATTATTATTATTTTTAAATTTTGAGACTAAGGCTTTTGCTTTTATCTGCAGTACCTGGAAATAGGGTAAAATATGATGACTTAGTCTAACCAGGATAATATAATTCACATTTTAATTGCACCTTGTTATAAAGGAAACAGTATTTTATTGAATGTATGTGAATAACTATATTGTCATAAAATAAAAAGTACTCACAAATAATTTCCAAAGTTTAGAAGGATCAAGTAGGAAGAATGAGTAAATGTTTTCACATTTGTTCATGAAATTTTGCCTCACCAAATCATTGTTAAACTACAGATAGTTTACAAGAGAAACTTTTCTTAAATCTGGAAAACAAGACATTTAAGTAAAGAACCAACAATGTTTCAAATGATATTACAAAAATCATAATTTGTATCAGTTGTTCAATTTCATATAATCAATTTTTATTCTGCTTGATTTTGATTAGCAGTTTTATGCACCTACCAGTTTTTCTCATTAGAGTTTTAGAAATGTTATTTAGTCCATTGATTTTTTTTTTTTTTTTTTTTTTTTTTTTATACAGAGTCTCACTCAGTCACCCAGGTTGGAGGCAGTTGTGTGATCTCGGCTCACTGCAACCTCCACCTCCCGGGTTCAAGCAATTCTCTTGCCTCAGCCTCCTGAGTAGCTGGGATTACAGGTGTGCACCACCACAACTGGCTAATTCTATTTTCAGTACAGCTGGGGTTTTGCTATGTTGGCCAGGCTGGTCTCGAGTTCCTGACCTCAAGTGATCTTCCCGCCTCAACTTCTCAAAGTGTTGGAATTACAGGCATGAGCCATCACACCTGACCCTAGTCCATTGATCTTAAAGTAATTAAAAAGCTGTATTTAAGAATACTTGTTAGAGTCTAATGAATCCGATTGCAGATGCTTTTAGAGAAGAATCAGCACTGAAGATGATAAAAAGTTGGAATAGTCATGCTTAAAATCTGATGAAAGTTCAACATTTGAAAAGAAATTCTGTCATTTGTATTGCAAACAGCATTTTAAGACAAAAACCAGAATCGTGACTGACAGCATCACACCAGGAACATCAGACTTTTATAAATTTCATATAATCTTTAGAAGATCTCTGTCAGTTACATCCACATGAATAAAACTTAACAGATGTTTAGGCCAGGTGCACTGGCTCAGGCTTGTCATTTTAGCACTTTGGAAGGCCAAGGCAGGTGGATTACTTGAGCTCAGGAACTGGAGACCAATCTGGGCAGCATGGCAAAACCCAGTCTCTACAAAATAATCACAAAAATTAGCCGGGTGTGGTGTCCATGCCTGTAGTCTGAGGTACTTGGGAGGCCGAGGTGGGAGGATTGCTTGAGCCTGGGAGGTTGAGGTTTCAGTGAGCCATGTTCATGGCACTGCACTCTAGCCTGGGTGGCAAAGTGAGACCCTGTCTCAAAAAAAAAAGTTTGTATCATTTTGTTATTTGACAGTGCTTTTTATACAACTCCACATATTAAATAAGCCTCATGAGAGACACATCCTTTGAGACTTTCCAGGGTCCCAACTAGAAAATCCCAAAGTCAATGTTAGGTTAAAAAGACTTAAATTAGGATTCTATTTTAGGGAAGTGTGCCAAGATGTTAAAAGGCTTAAAATATTTAATTAAAATAGAATCATGAGCTAGGCACTGTGTCTTGCACTTGTTATCCCAGCTACCTAGGAGTTTGAGGTGGGAGGATTCCTTGAGCTCAGGAGCTTAAAGCTGCACTGAGCTATGATCGCACCATTGCTCTTGAAGGTGGGTGATTGTTTATAAAATAATACTAACAATAATAGTAATAAGTGTAATCACATGTCATTTTGAAAAAAAAACATTTATTGAATCACAAGGATAATAAAAAGACTTTATTTATTTTTTATTTATTTATTTATTTTGAGACAGAGTCTCACTCTGTCACCAGGCACCAGGCTGGCTTGCAGGGGCATGATTTTGGCTCATTGCAATCTCTGCCTCCCAGTTCAAGCAATTCTCCTGCCTCAGCCTCCCGAGTAGCTGGAACTACAGGCATGTGCCACCATGCCCAGCTAATTTTTTGTATTTTTTAGTGGAGTCGGGGTTTCACCATGTTGACTTGGATGGTCTCTATTTCTTGACCTTGTGATCCACCCGCCTCGGCCTCCCAAAGTGCTGGGATTACAGGCTTGAGCCGCTGCACCTGGCAATAAAAAGACTTTAAAAATAAATATAAAATGTTACATAGCTAAGAGAAATAAAACCCTTTAGACCTGTGTTAGGGATAACTTTCCAAAAACCTAATATTATTTTATTAATATTAATAAACTAATTATCATTTTAAATGAAGACAGCACTTCTAAGTTGAAATTGTGTAGAAAGTTAAACATAGAAAAAAAGCTGCAGTTTAGAAGATGATTGAAAATTCAGCAGAATTCAGAATTAAACCCAAAACCTCCTGTAATTTTTTTTTTACTAAGAGCAGATCAACATTTTGAGAAAATCTTGAGAGAGATCCAAGATGGCCGATCACTAGCAGCTCAGGGTTGCCGCTCCCAGTGAAAGCACAGAGATCAAGTGGATTCCACACTCACAGATGAATTTTTGGTGCCCACGAACCAGGACATTCCCAGCAGAGGAGTCCCACGGGTTGCCAGTACGACCCTTTTGGCTGGCGTGGCTGTTTTGCTAGCACGTCTGCCCAGCAGCTCTTGGTGCAGAGTAAACGGGACTGGGTCTCCTTTTGGATGATGTTTGGAGCTCTGAGAAGGCAGAGCAGTCCATTCAGCTGATTGAAAAAGTGACTGAAGAGGGAAGCCAGACCGGAGACCCCTGGGCAGAAAAGCATCACTAATTTCAACGCTGCTGTTTTGGTCAGCGTTGCGGGTCACCGCAGTGAAAATTACATAGATTCTGGAGCTGGGAATTAACAAGCTGGACGTCCGCTCAGAGACCTAATTTGAAAGTTGGTAATTACAAAGACGATAGGTGGATAAAACCATAAAGATGCCAAGAAGCCACTGTAAAAAAACTGAGAACACTCAAAACCAGAATGTCTCTCCTTCTACAGAGGATGCTAGTTCCTCATCAGTAACGGAACAAGGCCTGATGGGAAACGAGTGTGAAGAATTAGCAGAATCAGGCTTCAGAAGGTGGATAATAAGAAACTTCTGTGAGCTAAAAGAATATGTTTTAACCCAATGCAAAGAAACTAATAACTTTCAAAAAAGGTTTGATGAAATGCTGATGAGAATGGACAATTTAGAGAGGAATATAAAGGAATTATTGGAGCTGAAAAACACAATACGAGAAATTTGTGAAGTATGCACAAGTCTTAACAGCTGAACTGATCAAGTAGAAGAAAGGATATTAGAGGTTGAAGACCAACTTAATGAAATGAAACGAGAAGACAAGATCAGGGAAAAAAGGGTAAAAAGGAATGAGCAAAATCTCCAAGAAATATGGGACTATGTGAAAAGACCTAATTTACACTTAATAGGTATACCTGAAAATGACGAAGAGAATGAAACCAAGCTGTAAAACATTTTTCAGGAAATTATCCAGGAAAATTTTCCTAAACTAGTAAGGCATGACAATACTCAACTCCAGGCAATACAGAGAACCCCACAAAGATATTCCTCAAGAAGACCAACCCCCAGACACATAATCGTCAGATTTACTCGGATTGAAATAAAGGAGAAAATACAAAGGGCAGCAAGAGAGAAGGGCCAGGTTACCCATAAAGGGAAGCCTATCAGACTCACAGCAGATCTCTCCGTAGAAACTCTACAAGCTAGAAGAGAGTAGGGGTTAATATTTAACATTCTTAAAGAAAAAAACTTTAAACCCAGAATTATATATCCAGCTAAACTAAGTTTTACATGTGAAGGAAAAATAAATTTTTTTGCAAACAAGCAAGAACTCAGAGATTTCATCACCACCAGGCCTGTTTTACAACTTCTGAAAGTACTATACACAGAGAGGAACAACCAGCATCAATTATCCTAAAAACTTACCAAAAAGTGAAGAATATTACAACAATAAAATAAAGAATTTACATCAACTAATGGGCAAACAGCTAGTTAGCCTTAAATAACATCAACATTAAGACTAAACTTAAATGTCCCAATCAAAACATATAGT